>JAPQVW010000025.1:0-204539 GCA_028535905.1 Quercus berberidifolia
AGACAGATACTTAACTTTCTGATGTAGAGTTGAAGAAACAGCACCCAAGGTATGAAGTCAGGGTCTAGCAACAATGGCTGTGTAGGGGGAGAATGCATCCACCACTATGAAGTCCACTTCCACCACCTCTAAGCTGGCCTGTACGGGCAACCTAATCTGGCCCTTCGGGGCAACAAGCTTCCCATCAAAGCTTACCAGAGGTGATCGTAGGTTGTGAGATCTTCAGGCTTTAAGTTCAGTCCTTTGTACAAATCTGGATACATGACTTCAACACAACTGCCCTAGTCCACCATTACCTTCTTCATATCATACCCCCCTATTCTAAAGGTGACCATTACAGCGTCACCATATGGTTGGATAGTTCCAATCTTGTCTTCGTCCGAGAAACTCAATAAAGGTCGAATTTCCAATCTAGCTCTCTTCGGCTCGGAGTTGGTGTCCTCGGCCAGTGACCTGGCCACAGACATCACCTTGGCAAGCTAAGAACCAATTCTCCTCGGCACGGCAAAAATTACATTGATTGTACTTAACAGGGGCCTTGAAGAAGCATTCCCCTAAGCCCCTGATCTTGACTAGTCACCCTATCCGTTGGGTCTATACAGAAATTGTTGCAACTCCCCCTCCTTAACCAGTTGCTCCAGATGGTTCCACAAAGTTCAGCAATCCTCGGTGGTATGTCCTCGGTCTTGTTGGTACTGGCAATAGAGGCTTTGGTTGCGCCTCAAAGGATCTCCACTCATCTTGTTCGACCATTTGAAATACGGCTCGTTCTTGATCTTCTCTAAAACTTGATGCACCGGTTCTCGGAACACGGTGTTTACCACTTGAGGGGCTGCAGGTGCAGATTGTCTGACAAAATCTCTCCGGGGTTTATTATTATTGTAGCAATCTGACCTGAAATCCCTCATATCCTGAGGGATAACCTTGCCCTTTCCCTTATCTTGCTACTGGTCTTCCTCAACCCTCTTATACTTGTCAATCCGATCCATGAGTTGATGTATACTAGTAATAGGTTTCCCCGTCAACGACTTCCTTAGGCGGTGCTCGGCACATCAAGGTTTCATTCTTGGAATGTATAGCCATCTTTTGATTAAAGTGGCTAAAATGTTCAACAGGGTCTGTTCTGTTGTTATACAAGGTGAAAGTGGGTTGAGTGAACTGCCGAGGAAGTCTCCTTTCCTCAATCCAATGGGTAAAGGGTGATTTGGAAATCTTGTTGAGCGCTTTACTCATAGCGTCATTTACCAGGCCTTTCGAAGATGAACTATTGTTTCTGCGTTCATGGCGATAGTCTTCATCGTATGAGAAAGATTCGTTGGGGGGAGTTCTTGACCTCTGTCTGTAGTCTTCATCCTTCTCATCACTAGAAGAGTAGTCAAAGTTAGAAGGGGCTCGCTTTCTGCGCTCGTGGCGCAAGCTTCTCTTTAGGTGATTAATCTCCTTCTGCATGTTTCTGGCATTCTCCTCATGAGAGAGATAGTTTTTACCCCAAGATTGACTCTTACTAGTGTGGGTAGTGTGTACACTTCCCTCCCGGTCTCTCCTTCGCTCAAGTTCACAGAAATGATCTTGATGTTGAGACCCTAAAGATTCTACTTAATTTGGACTTGAACCTACCATCTTTTAATGTCTAACTTACTATCGCACCAGTATTTCCCACAGACGGCGCCAATTGTAAAGGCCTGGTTTGAATTCCTAGCCCAACATGTGGATGGACTTAGGCCCAAGAAGCCCAAAAACAATGAATTTGTAGAGAATGGGTTAGAAAACTGGGCTTTAGTTAACCGAACAACGAGTTAGATAGGTTTAATGACAAAAGAATGAAAACACACAAGTGTATACTGAAGAAAAAGACGTCCTCGGCAGAATCCAAGGACACTGGTTCTTATATAAAGTTTTGAGGTAACGTTGCAAATTTGATTGTAGACTGCTCTAGTGTTTCTTTCCTGGATTTTCCAATCCCCTATCTTACTCCCTCCTCCATCTTTTATACTGCCTCTCCTTTTCATATTCATCCTCTTCGTGCTTGCCAGACGGTCGGTGTGGATACTTGTCCCATCAACCTTCCCCATAAGTCCTCATGTAGTAGTTGTAAGATTGAAATACACTGTTCAGGTATCACTTCTACATTAATACGACCAGGGAGTTAGCTGCAGTGCATTTAATGTGGAGGTTGCAGCTTTCTCTTTAGATAGTTTAGGACATCTCCCTGTCCTGAATTCTCGTAATGCTTATCCATATCATCCGGGTGCTTCTGAGACACTTTTCAGGATGACAAGCCACCTCTACTGACCTCAGCCTTGGTTAGCCAAGGAGGCTCTCATCCTCAGCACAACTCCCAGGGTAGTTATGATCTCCACTAACCTCTCCTTTTGCCAAGTGGGACCTTTTGACAGTAATTACCCCTTCTTGGATGCTATTAGTCCTCGGCTTGGGCTTTAGGTCCATCATATACCCAAATGATGGCCCTCGGAGCCCAAGGCTCCTACAAATAATAATAGAAATCATATAAGAAACAAAGTTGAAAAATTTTATAATCTCATTTTTTGACATTTCATTTATATATATATATATATATATATATATATATATATACATACATATATATAATCTTGATACACCATGACTTTTAAAAATCTAATGAACAATTCTAACTCTCATTTAATGTCTATGTTATGCAAATCATCAACCAATAAATATATGATAATGGTAAGAAACGTTATAGATGAGATCATGAAAATTATGATAAAAATAATTATTAAAAAAAAAACTATTTACAAAGTTTAGGGACCAAAATAGTAATTTACCTAAAAAATTATCATGCGCAATGCGCGGGTCTACGTCTAATTAGACATACTTTTGATGCAAAATATTCGTTTTTGGATATTTTTGATGTCTATGGTGAACTACACAATTTATGGATGTATTAGCGTTGATAATTTTATAAAAATACTATAACTCGGCCCCCAAGTAAAAAATCTTGGCTACACCCCTGAAAGAAATGTTGATCCTTATCCATGTTAACTATGTACTTCTTGTTGGCTTATTAAAAAATTATTTTTTCCAAAAACCTATGATCTGATGGTGAAGTTAACATAAAGGTTAGGTTTTTGGGGAACTATTTTCCGTTACAGTGTTGTTCATACAATAATTAGGTAATGAGCCTTTTTAGAAGGTCAGAAAATGAGATTATACAGGAAATACATGTCCAAAATTCACGTTATGGATATTTGTGGAAATTAAGGCTCACAATTGAGTAAGATATCATCACACACAAGAGATGGGATGTAGTGATAGGTTCATTTGATGACCATCTTTCATGAGACTGCATAGATATTTTTCATCAATATTAGAATAATCAAGAATTGATTTACTGACATATTTGGTTTCTTTGTTGGGTGACTTGTTGACCATTAAAAATATTAATTCATTATGCAATATTTTATGTAAGGCCAAAGATTCATGTCTGGGACATTTGCATGCGTGGAAGTCATGATTAAGTAAAATATCATGAGTTTGCGCTCTTAATTACATGATTGACTTAGTGATAACATAGGCGTTAAGCCAAACCCCCAAAGATCAATGCTCACCACACGCAAGTGAAAAGATGTAGTGTTGGGTTCATTTAGCAACCATCTTTCGCGTAACTGTGTAGAGATTTTTCATCAATATCAAAATTATCAAGAATTTGACTTACTAACATCATTTGTTTTTTTTTTTTTTTTTTTTTTTTTTTTTTTTTTTTTTTTGGTGGGGTGACTTGTTGACCATTGATCCATTATGCAATATTTTTCATTGTGCAACATAATTTTCATGTAAGGCCAGAGATTCATGTTGTGGACACTTGTGTGGAAGTCATGATTGAGTAAAATATCATTTGCTTGCACTCTTATTGACATGATTGACTTAGTGATAACATAGACTTTAAGCCAAACCCCCAAAGATCAATGCTCACCACACACAAGTGATAAGATGTAGTGTTGGATTCATTTGAGGACCGTCTTTCATGTGATTTTTCATCAACATCAAAATCATCAAAAATTTGACTTGTTGACAAATTTTGTTTTTTTGTTGGGTGAATTTGTTGACCATTAATCCATTATGCAATATTTTCCACTATGGGGCATAATTTTCATGTAAGGCCAGAAACTCATGCTGAGGACATTTGGTGAGAGAGTGTAATTAAGTGCGTGTGTGTGTGTGTTTAGCATTTAGTTTGTTTCTCAAATAAATAAAATAAAATAAAAATTGAACGTTGAAGGAGCGTGAAGAAGACTTTTTTTTTTCTAAGTATAATTTTTTTATGAGTTTTACTATCGTATGCCCTTAGAACATATGTTAGTAAACCATTTTAGAAAATTTTTTATGAGAAAGCTTTTTCCTAAAAAATTTCCCATAAAAAATTTCTTAAAATAGATGACTAATGTGTGCCCTAAGAGCATACATTAACTAGACCTTTTTTTAAAAAAAATTTATAGTTGGGCCTCCTGTCCTCCAAGATTATTAGCTCACTAAATTAGATAAATTTATAAATTAAAAACTAGTAAATCTATAAATTGAGATTACATAGACGATTGCACTATAATATATTTAAAAACAATGGTATTTTGTATTTTTTTTTTTTTTTTTTTGGGTCTTTGTTAGTAGATGATTGCATCTAAATGTATTAAAAAACAATAATTTTGTGTATTTGTCATAGTTTGTTAATACTATATAGATACTTATTTAAAGTTTTTTTTTTCCTTGTACTCCGGTTCCCTAGCTTGAAATCTTGTGTCCATCTTGCACAAAAGCATATAAAGCTGGAAGGAGTTTCAAGGCTTCGTTGAGTAAGCAACTCAAGTCAACCTGCAAAAGCTAAAGCAATTATCAATATGCATGTACCAAAGATAGAGAAAGATATCATGGCTTTTTTTAGCAGACTACAAAACATCAGTTGGTGCATTGCCCAATTCACTACATGGAATTTTAATTTATAGTGATCATTAAATAATTATTATTATTTTCCTGCAAATGCATCAATAATGTTTTTTTTTTCTTTTAAATATATATAGGCAAGATTCATACGATGTCTACTATTTGATAAAATAAAACTTTAAATTCAATAAAATGATTTAAAAAATGATATTTTTATCAATATATGTACTTACATAAAGGTTTTTTTCCTTTTTATCTCAGGAATATTTAAAGTTGACTTGAAAATAGTATGGCAAGAATACAAAAAAAATTGGTAGAATTGTTGATTTGACCAAAAAGAAAAAAAAAATCACCGTCGTTTGAGGGCTAGATACCGCCATATCTAACACTTGTAATGTGGACTTGTACAACTCTAGAGGACTAAATCACAAAAATCTTCACCACTCACATGGCTCGTTGCCAAAAAAAAACGTACTCTGTATCTCGATTCTCATTTCTCAACATTTTCATTGTGATAGATCCCTAGAAATGAAGCAAATTCTAACTTTTCTATTACTCTATTTAATTTCTCTCGTGTTATTACGTTTGGATCTAAAGTTTCTGATGGTTTTTAGACCCCTTAAAAGCACAATTGGATTAACCTAGATAATTAGCTAAGTTGTTATTTAGTCCAAATTCCAATTCTAGGTTATCACAATTAAACAATAATATTATGCAAAGCAGTGGAAAGATAAATAAGACAATGATATGATCACCTAGGAAAACAAACCGGTAAAAACCTGGGAAGGATTTAACCTAGCTATCCTTAAAGTAAACTTGAATCCACTATCTTGAAAGAATCGAAGTTCATACAATAAGACTTACAAGCCCCCACGCTCGACTTCTTATTGCTACCCACCAGTAGAACTTACTGACACGACCACGTACAAGCTCCGAATCCACGGACTCCTTCTTTCTTGGATTCACCACCAGATACAAGCACACCTACTTGTGTTTCTTTAAACTTCAATGGCAGCAACTGAATTGTTCATCAAGGTGTAGATAATATCTCCTCCTTGAAAACCCTAAGTTTGTGTAAAGGAAAGTTCTTCTAGATCTCACAAGAGATTTACACAAACAGCAATATGAGCAACACTAAAATGTGGCTAGGGTTTGCCTTTTATACCTAGGGCAACTTAAAAAATCCTAAACATTTTAAAACAAAACTAGGGCTGAGTTGGAATTCTGCAGAAAACGCTTCTGACCCGATTTTCGATTGATCGAGCCTAAGTTTCGATCGATCGAACCAGGCCGAGAAGCATAAATGTTTTCTGCATCAGCTTATTCCAACTTTACATAAATGAATCAACTTTGAGCAAATCTAAACACAACTTAAACATATTGTTTTGATCATGGTTTGCCAACAATATACATTAGAGTTCTAAATACATAAAAAACCTAAGTCTTTAGAACCTAACAGTTTCCTACAATTTTTACTTTTATTTTTGGTTTAGATCTGTGCAATGAGTGAATTCATTTACATTTTAGTCATAAGAGGGTTGACATAATAGAAGAAAGAGTGTGTATTTGATGTTAATGTTGAATGTTTATAAGGTGTTGTTAAAATTGAACCAAGACTTCACTTTAGAGTACAATGTAATGTTAATGTAGGATCTAGTGGTGGCTGTTTGGGGGGAAAATGATTGCATAGTCTGGGACTATACTCCCTACCTCTCACAGAGAGGTGGGGGGACTATACTCCCTACCTCTCACAGAGAGGTGGGACCCACCCCTTTGTAAGAGTGAGAGCATAGTCTTGAACTATGCAAAACAACCTTGTTTGGAGAGCTTGGGAGTACGCTAGGGTCTATAAATAAAGTACCTAAGTACATGAAAAAATGGAAATCAAATCATAATTCATAATTGTAGAAAAATTATTAATAAAAAAATCATAATTAAGATTGCAATTAAACCCTTAAAAGTTAAAACCCTCAAAACAAATTCGAATCCCATAATATGGACTAGTGGAATCAATTGGCATTAACTTGGTGTCCGCACCACGGTACAAAATCAAGTCCTTTGGTTTAAAATATGTTGCATCTGAATGGTGCATTATTGTTTACATGATCTCAATGATACTAAAAACTACAAAAGCAGGTTTCCACCTCAACATAGCAACTAAGATAGTATCACATCTCACAGTAAACGTCCGAATATGTCATCATTTGTTTAATAATATCTTTCCATCTTGATCATTTCATAAAAGAATTAATTGCAAAAGGAAAGCAACCACAACCAATCCCTAAAAACAGTTGCTAATCCAAACTTTGTATAAGAAGAAAACTCAAGCATACAAATCTACGGGTTTTTTTTTTCTTTTTTTGGATAACAAGTTGTTCAGACATCTTTAAGTATCTGACTATTCTCTTGAGCATGTACAGTCCTCCCATCCCACACACACCAGGTAATTACAGGGAGGAATCATTTTGAAATGGCCCCAAGATGCTAGCAAAAGGATATCTTGAAGCCTTAAGAACTACTAAGCCAACCCCTTAGCATAAAGTAAACTTGAAAGAAAACTTGAGCATAAAGTAGTACATACCTATGTTACTCGTGACACTATGAACATGAAGAAAACTTGAGCATAAAGTAGTACAATCTTCATCTAGATGCCATAACTATGTAATTTACAAAGGTTGGCGATTGCGGCTTCAAAATAGTTAAATGAAAAATATGATTGCTAACTAATAAACATGGAAAAAGTACACCAGGGTGAGAAGGTGTGGAATAAAATTATGGCTAATCAACATACATGAAGCTCCATCTCTTTTGGTCCTCTTCATACATTGGAGTATATCATGCGTCGTGGCTTTAAGTTGCTTATTCTGTAGTCTAACAGCGCTTCTTCATCATGAAGTACCCTAGTAGCCACAAAAATCCCAATGTTGGGCATTGATCACAGTTCCATCATACCTTGTTATCTTATATGTGTTCTGCACATCAACTCGGGATCCAGGAATGTAATGTATAGTATGCTGGTAGAGTATACTACACCAGGCTAGAAGGCCATGACATCAGTTTCACTTTCACCATCTAAATATAATCCTTGGCTGGCACCTGGGTTCCTTGTGTGGCATTTGAGATGGCTTGATATCAAGCTTGTAACAATGAGGTCCTGTAGTCTTTCGAAGAGTTCAGCATGATTCCATGGCTTTGTTTCAGGTACAACTGTGCTGAACAATCATTAATAGTTAGTACTTAAAATGGGAGAACTAGAACACACATCACACATAATCTTTTACATAATCAGAACCAAACAGTGGACATTTTGAATCACTAATTGAAACTTCTTCTGTACCAAAACATAAGATGGGTACAGAAAACCCAAAACAATGTGTTGTACGTATAGTCCATTCTCTTTTTTCTATTCACAAATTCACAAGTTGTTATCATAAAAATTAAAATGCCATAAATTGCATTCTAACTTCATGTGTTTTCTATGTTTAATTAGGCCAAAAATGGCATTGCTTAGCTATGTTAATAACTTAATAGTGACATAAGTAAAAACAGTTCATTGTTGACAATTTGATGAAAAAGTAACCATGAAATAAATAATTATAATAATAATAAAAAGAACATATCAAATACAAGGAAGAGCAGTTCAAGTATTGTTGAAGACAGCAAGGTCAACAAGAAAAATCAAATGAAAGTGTCAAATGACGGAAATGTCAAGAGAGCCTCTGCACCACAAGATGCAGAAGAGAGCGCAATACATGGTCATGTATATCAAACTAAGTGCAGTAGACAAGACACAGAAACGTTGCTACCAAAGGATCTATGGCATTTCACAATTGTAGGACAAGCAAGCAGCTCAACAGAAGACAACAACACAGATTTCTTGATTTTGATGTTTTCCTGTAATATGAAATTTATCCAAACTCAACATGTACTTCTAAGCCAGTACAATAAACAAAACTGATAGTCTTGCAGAAAATCTAGGTGCAGAAACACTTCTTATTTGATTCCAACTAGAGCTATTATCATTACAATAATATAAAATCAACAGTTCATCTAAGAGTATTATTTTAGAAGAAAAAAAGTTAAAAAGTGTAGAACTACCTATGAATCACATCACAAACACAAACAGGATTTCAAGAAAGACGTTATAGAAGCTAGAGATAATGGATATAGCATTAGATACCCCAACAAACTCCCAGTAGGCATTCTAGACAGTAATTAAATGCTCCTTGAATATGCCTTCCATAAAATCAATTTAAGTATCCCTAAGAAATCTTCCCCTCCCCTCCAAGGCCACCATCCCATTTCCCACACTTTGCTACCCAATTGTAGATTTCTTTTGCCGACACTTCAATTCAAAAGTGATTGGATGTTAACATTAACTCTACTTGAATAACTTTAAACTTTTTAAATAACTAAATTTGTTCAAGGAAACTAGTAAGAAGCTAAGGTAATCAACCTAAAAAATCAAAAAGATCTTTCCCTCAAATCAAGATAATCCCACTACTTCAAACATAGAAAGGATGGGACACAAGAAAATTCTAAGATCCTGAACATCTCAAGACGCACTCACACCACTTCAAGCTCAAAATGCAACATTGGAAAAAGTTTCCAGATTGCAAATAGAACCTTACCAAGACGGTCAGTAGGTTGGCCATTCCTACGAACAGCAAAACCAAGGCCACTCCAACGAGGAGCAGCTATTGGTTGTTGAGGCAATTCATGTGCATCACCTATCCTTTTTGTATCAGGAATAAGAATTTCATCCATAGTCATGGAGAAACTTTTAATCTGAGCAAGGACATTTTCTTGGAGTTGGCTCTGTTGATCAGCAATAGAGGCTTAACTAGCCATTCTATGATCTCATCTGCATCTGCCTCATCAGCATTCCTTCCCAAACAGTTGTAGCTGGACGTTCAAGTCTATCATGAGAAAAAATTTGGGATTAGAGGACACCCAATGAAGTCGTACCCTGAGCGACAAAGGTAGCATAAATTCACAGGAAGCCAAGTGGCAAAGTAGGGAACAAACAAAAGTTGTATTATTTGCATGGTGATAAAATCAAATGATAGTAGAAGCTCAAAACTTAACATAACTTGATTTTAATGATTGCCTGACTTCCATCCAAGTTTTAGCTTCTTTGATCTTGTGCATCTACACAAAATGTAAGACATGATTTAAAAGTTCACTCTTGGCATTATCTATTAACTAGTTAAAAGAAATTTAGCTTTGTTAAAGTACTTGACGTAGATACACAAGACCAAAGAAGCAAAAATTTTGGATGGAAGTTAGGCAATAATTAAAATCAAGTTATGTCAAGTTTTGAACTTCTACTATTATTTGAGTTGTATCACCACACAAATAATACAACTTTTGGGTTGATTTTAAGAAGCTTGAAAACCAAAAATAGGTTCAATATATGAATCAATTAGTGGTGATTTCAACATAAAATACCTAATTATTATAGTACTACTCTCACTTCTAACTTTAAAAACCATTAACATAGGTCCTAAAAAATAGTAGGTGCCTCTATGAATGTTATACGCTAAGGTTCTGTTTGTTTTGGCTTAAAAACATCAGCTTCTTTTCACCATCATCTTATGTAAATCTTTTTAATGCCTCACTTTTTCTAAAAATAGTTGTACTGTTATACAGCTTATTTTTTAACAAGGTAAGACAGTCAAAATAAGCTCATTCAAACAGGCTCGTGAAAATTTATTCAATTTTTACTTTGTAAACATAGTTTATTATAAAACAAAGGCCTTAACAACTAATTTATTCACTTATTACAAAAGGAGCTTAGGATTATGATTATTAAAAATGGGTTATCCTCAAAGTTACACCAGGCTAGAAGGCTATTACAGTACCAACATTAGCTTCACCGTTTAAACATATACCTTGGTTGGCTTCCTTGTGAAGTATTTCACCATCAAGCTTGTAAACAATGAGGTCCTTTAGTCTTTCAGAGAGTTTAGCACAATTCAATGATGTGCAGAAAAATCATTTGTAATTGGTACTTTAATGGGAGAACCAGAACACACATGACACACCCACAAGCTCTTAAGTAATCAAAACCAAATGTGGAAATTTTGTAATAATTAATTGAGATTTCTTCTGTACCTAAACAGAACATAGGTACTAAAAACCCAAATAATGCAGTTATGGTAAAAAAAATGTGTTGTACATATAAAGCTTCCTCTTTTATTCTCTTCACAAATTCATAGTTTTAATATAAAAATTAAAATTCCATAAATTGCATTCTAACTTCATGTGTTTTCTACATGTAGGCCAAAAAGGGCGTTGCTTAGCTATGTTAATAGTGGCATAAGTAAAAACAGTTTATTGTTGACAATTTGATAAAGAAACTAACCATGAAAAAAAATAAGCAACTTATTAAATACATGGAGGAGCAGTTCGATAATTATTGAAGACAGCAAGGTCAACAAGAAAAATCAAATGAAAGTGTCAGATGATGGAAATGTCGAGAGCCTCTGCACCACAGGATGTAGAAGAGAGTGGTGATACATGATCATGTATATCAAAATAAGTGCAGCAGACAATGCAAAGCAATGTTGCCACCAAAGGAAACCTAAGGAATTTCACAATTGTTGGACAAGCAACTCAGCAGAAGACAACAATGCAGATTTCTGGATTTTGATGTTTTCCTCTGATATGAAATTTATCCAAGCTCAACAAGTACATATACTCCAGTACATTAAGCAAAAACTGATAGTCTTGCAATCAAATCTGGGTGTAGAAACATTCTAATTTGATTCCAATACAGAGACTATGATATAGGGTACTACTAATATGCGCAATTGTAATGAATTTTGTAACAATCAAACATATTTGAAAGCTATGTATTGTGGAACAAGCACCCAGTTGAAGCCCTCTCATCCAACTTATTTGACAGCTATGTATTGGGAAATATATTCAGGAAAAAGTTTGAAACATTAACCATATAATTGAAAGAAAACCAATTAGTTCTTACCACATAAGCAGATTAAACTGGAGGGCATCCTTGTACTTCTAGAGATAGTGATCCCCTTCTTTTTTCCACATATCCATGTATTTGTTAGCTAGCAACATGCCATCCAAATACTAAAATGAGAATTGATCACAATCTAGCACTTTCTTGCAATAAAATAATCTGGACCTCTATATGTGTTACCTCCAATACAACTTCTTCCAATCAAGGCCCTGTCGAATATCAATCAAAACTAAGAACTTCACATAACCTTTAAAATCAATTTGCTTTCCTAGGCTTCAACCCAAATAATGTCATGTTTTAGGTTACAAACTGGTTTAATTCCTTGTTTAGCTGTAATAAGAATGGCATTCAAAAAAGAACAAGTACTATTTTAGAGCTTTAACTTCAATGAAAAGAAGCCAAGAGATACTCTAGAAGGTATTAACCGCATCAAAGCTTGCAAGCAATCTTTTTGTTTTTATTGGTAAGTTACACATATGGGTGGGTCATGAACTCTCAATCTCACCTGCCTCCTTGTTTTTAAAAGAAGGGGAAATGCTCATTCGCAACATTGAAGTTTGCAAGAAATCTAACACCTAGAGCATATTATCATTCCCAAAAAATATATAAAATCAACAGTTCATCTAAGAATATTAATTTAGAAGTAAAAAGGTTAAAAATTATAGAACAAATCACATCACAAACACAAAAACATGATTTCAAGAAAGACCTTGTAGAAGCTAGAGATAACAAACTCCCAATAGGTATCCTGGAAACAGTAATTAAATACTCAATGAAGATGCCTTTCCATAAAATCAATTTAAGTATCCCCAAGGCATCTTTCCCTCCACTTTGCTGCCCAAATGTAGATTTAATTTGTTGACACTTCAATTCAAAAGTGATTGGATGTTGACTTCAACTCTACTTGAATAACTTTAAATAACTAAATTTGTTTAAGGAAATAATTAAAGAAGTTAGGGTAATCAATGACAAATCAAAAGATCATTCCTTTGAAAGATAATCTCCCTACTTCAAGTGTGAGTAAATAATAGAATCAATACAAGCAGATCTTATTCCTTTGAATCAAAGAAAATTCAAAGATTCTGAACATCTCAAGCTGCACTCACACAACTTCAAGCTCAATAATGCAACATTGGAAAAGGGTTTTTTTATTACAAAAAGAATCTTACTAGGACGGTTAGTAGGTTGGCCATTCCTGCCAACAGCAAAATCAAGGCCACTCTGACAAGGAGCTTCTATTGGTTGTGGAGGCAGTTCTTGTGCCTCACCTATCCTTTTAGTATAAGGCAGAAGAATTTCATCTATACATGTGGAGAAACTTTTAATCTGAGCATGAATGTTTTCTCGAACCTGCTTCTATTAATCAGCAAGAGAGGCTTTACAAGCCATTTCATTGAACTCCTCTGCTTTTGCCTCATCAGCATCCCTTCCCAAATGGTTAAAGAGAAAAAAAAAATTTGAGATTAAAGGACAACCAATGAAGTAGTACACTGAATGACAATTGTAGCATAAATTCACATGAAGCCAAGTGGTAAAGTAGGGAGAGAGAACAAACAAAATAACATCTACTCAAAATGCAATACCATGATTAAAAGTTTAATTTTGGCTTAATCAACAAGTTAAAAGAAATTTTACTTTGTTGCAGTACTTTAAATTGATGCGCAAAATCAAACAAGATGAAACTTGGATAGAAGTGAGACAAACATTAAGATCAAGTTATGTCACATCTACTATTATTTGGCTTTGAACACCTTGCAAGTAATACAACTTTTTCAGTAATTAAGATTTAAGAAGTTTCAAAACCAAAATAGGCACAAAATATATATTTAATAGTGGTGAATCAACCTAAAATTCTTAATTATTATAATAATACATTCACTTCTATCTTTAAATACCATAGAGACAGGAACTAGAAAATAGTAGATGCCTAACCATGACCTTTATATGCTAAGGTTCTGTTTGTTTTAGATTAAAATGTAAATTTAATTTCACCAACAACTTATGTAAAGTTTTTTAAAGCCTCACTTTTTTTTTTTTTTTTTTTAAACATAGTTGTATTTTTAAACAAAGTAAGACAGTCAAAATAAGGTCATCCAAACACAATCTCAACGATAATTTACCACTTCTTTTAAGTAAATTTAAAATAAAAAATAAATAAAAATAAAAATCCTTAACTAATGCATTCACTTATAACAAATAGATCTGACACAATATATGACATTTGATAGGGTTGAACCTTAGGGAATAGTCTTTATTTATCATTGTTATTATTGGTCTATTATGCATTCATCAAGTTTTGAATCAAAACCTTGCCCTCTATCTCATTATTATGGAAGAGGAAGCCATTTGAGGTAGATCTCGTTGTTATGGTAAATTTGCTTCAATTAATTTGACCATAACATCAAAATCCATACAATTACTACATCAAACATAAGCATGCATATCAACATAATTGGGTAAAACATTCATTCAAGAGGTTAATAAAAACCAATCAAATGGTCTACACTACTGATATGGTCACTATCTTTTCACATTACAAACAACATCCTTAGTGAAACCAGCCAGTACCAACAGTCGCATATGGTTCATATGCAGAGCTAAAAAACAAGATAATTCAGACGACAAAGTCATAGTTACACTAACCTGGTATATAGAAACAATTTATTTATGTCTGCTTCTAATTGTAATTGTCATGGATTGCAAGAGTTTTCACAACCTGTGAATATTTTTTGCAAAAGAGCAAAAGGGTCATACAAAAGCACGAAAAAAAGAAGAAGAAGATAAGAAAGCATAGCATAAATGAAAGAAAGTTTTAATCTTTACGACTAATATTGTTATCAAAAACCCAACTCAATTCAATAACAGTCATAGATTTGGCTCAATTGAGTAGAGTTTGTTGGTTCCAAAATGAGAAACCCGTTTTTTCAAATAGGGAATAGTATTTTAGTAAAACTGTTATCACAAATCAAGGCTAAAGTTATGTCATATTTGTGAAATAAAATCCAAATGACTATCACATTTAGCTATGAAATAAATTGTATATTCAAAGTAGCTAACTACAACATTAACATGAAAGAAACAATATTAAGGACATATAACTTGAAGCAATACCTTTTGGCCAGATAACGATGCCTCACTTACTAAGGCAGACTCTTAGCTTTTCCAGTAATTCATCTTTATCATTGTAGTCACATAAATCCAATCTTTTATTTCATCGGCAAATCTAAAATAAGCATGCCTCCAAGTCCTGTTAAAGAAGAGAGCTCCACAAATTGCCCAAAAGCCAATTGCGAATCCAACTCCCATACCAATGTAGAAGCTGGAGTTTTTAGAATCATCTTCAACACTACCAGTTGGTGATCTATTCAAAGATTGTTCCTCAATTATGCAGTTTTTTGGAAGAGGATCACCACATAGCTGAGGATTTCCAATGTACCTAAAGGCATCAAATGATTGAAGCTGGGTGCTTGAAGGAATTCTACCTGAGAGGTTGTTGTATGACAAGTCCAAGAGACTAAGAAATGTCAAATTAGACATGCTTGGAGGAATTTCACCCGATAAATGATTTCTTGAGAGATCAACTGACTCTAACTCTTTCATACTCCCAATTTTTTCTGGTATCTTTCCCATCAAATGATTTCGAGACAAATTCAAAAAACGTAACTCGAAAAGATTTGAAATTTCAGCAGGGATTAATCCAGACAAGTTGTTACTTGAAAGGTCTATGAGCCTAACTAATTTAAGGTTCTCTTTGTATTCCATTTCATTCCCTTTGGGACCCAACTGAACATTCTGAGCATAAAATGCATATATATCCGAATATACAAAAGGCACATTATAAGAAAATGAAGTATCATAGGAATTTGGTAATGCCATGGCGCTAATATTTTTCAAGCAATTTGGTATGGATCCTGATAGGCTATTATTGGCAAGGTCCAATATTCTAAGAGAAGATAGTTGGCATATTTGTTGAGGTATATAACCCTTGAATTCACTTGATCTTAAACAGAGAACTAAAAGATTTGTCATTTCTCCAATCCATAGTGGTATGATGAACAAATGATTATCACCCATATCAATGAGCCTCAGATTTGAGCACTTTTTCAACGATGAAGGAATATCTCCATAGATGCTATTGTTTTGTAAACGTAATGATTGGAGGTTAACTAAAGCCCCCATGGAGTAGGGAATTCTACCTACTAGATTGTTGCTCCCTAAGTTTAAATGGATCAAAGACTGCCAATACTTCCAGCAGTGAGAAAGTTCTCCTGATAAGAGATTGTTTGATGCATCTAAAACCTCTAATTTATTCTTTCTAATTTTCTTTTGGCATAAGAAAGTAGAAATGGTTCCATAAAATGAGTTGTTAGCTATATTGAGCAATTTGACAGTAGAACTCAGAAAAATGTCTGATACATCACATTCTATATGGTTGTTAGAGAGATTGATAAATGTAATGTTTGAAGTCCAATTCCAGAACCAACCTGGAGCTTTGCCTGAAATTCCTGACATGGACATATCTAAAAAACTAAGGGATCTTTGTGATTGTAGCCATGAAGGAAAATTAGGACCTATCTTGATTGAGCTCATGGAGGCATAGTCAAGTTGGAAGGGGGGAACCCAATTAGAATTGACATTAAAGAACAAACCCGCTTCAGACATATAGAGTTTCTTTAATTTTGAGAGTTTTCTGAAATGCCTTTCATCTACGGTGCCTGTTAAAGAATTTTTTCCGACATACAACGTCTCTAACTTAGAGAGAAGCCAAAGACTCTTTGGAATGGTGCCATTCAACTGATTGTGGTCGAGGTATAATATTCTCAAACGAGATAAATTCCCAAAGGAAGAAGGTATAGGACCATTTAAAGAATTAAATCCAAGATCAAGCATCGTTAGATGCTTAAGTTGGCCTAACGGCTCTGGAATTTGTTCAGTTAGCCTATTGGAATACAAGGATAGAGCTTCTAATTTCTCTAAATTGAAAATGCTAGGCGGTATATTGCCTTTCAAAGAACTGTTGGTCATGTCAAGCCTTAAGAGGCTTGTACTGAGAAAAGAGAACCAATTAGGTATCTCATGATTGAAATGATTTTCAGAAAGATAAAGGACTCGAAGAGACGTGAAATTGACAAATCCAAGAGATGGATTCAGGCTATCAAGCTGACAATTGACCAAGTGTAGCTCTGAAAGAGATGGGAACTTACTCATTATTTGAAGCCAATCAACTTCTCTGTGAAGGTCAGCTGAGCTTAGGTCAAGGTATTGAATGGCAGAGAGACCAGACATCCAACGAAGGTTATCTACATAGAGGTCAGAATTATTCCAAAGAGACAAATAGCGAAGGCTTGAAAGGTTCCCAAGCTGATAAGGAATGAGTCCACTGAAGTTTGCGCTTGTGAGGTCAAGATGTGTGAGATTGTACATTGAACCAAGGAAAGATGGGATCGGAGTACAATTAAAGTCATTGTAACTCAAATCCAAGTAGTTCAAATGTTCTAATTGGAGCAATGAACCACTAATCTCACCACTTAACCTCGAATAACTGAGGTGGAGCTCAGAGACTCGGCCAATTTTCTTGTCGCAGAAAACTCCGTCCCAAATACAGCAATCTTTATGGTCAGACCAGGATGAGAGGACGTGTTCATGATCAGTGAGACCACGTTTGAGGGTTAGAAGGGCTTGCTTGTCTTTTTCATTGCAAGAGACATTTAAGTTTGACTCTGCTTTGAAGAAGAAGAAGCTTAAACTGAAGGCAGCGGGAAGGAACCAGACTAAGAAAAGCACATGAAGAGTTGCAAAAGAGGCAGCCATTGTAACGAAGGAAGAGAAGTTTGAAGGAAGAAAAGCTCTAGTGTGAGTATATAGTTATTAGCCCATCGTAATATATATAGTGATTCTTCAAACCCTTTCTCCTTTTCCTTATTATTATATTACTTTAATCAAGACCTTGACTTGTTGATAAGTGCTTTTATATTATTTTAAGCCAAATCCAAAAGGATCAACGCCAACCACTCAGGTGATGAGATGGGCAGTCCGTTTGGAAAGAAATTTAATTAATTTTGTAGCTTTTTTTTTTTTTTTTACTATTTATAGGTCTTATTGTATAGTTAGTACTTTTCATAGATCTCATTATACTATTCAACTAGCTTTTAACTTTTTTTTCTACATTTTCAGCAAAAACTTTTCAGTTTTAACTAAATAAACTGTTTTCAAACGGACCTATAGTATTAGGTTCATTTCAAAACCATCTTTCATATAATAATGTAGAGATTTTCCATCAATATCATAATCATCTAGAATTTGAATTATTGAATTTTTGTTTTTATTGGGTGACTTGTTGACCATTAATCTATTAGGCAATATTTTCTACCATGTGACATGATTTTCATGTAGGGCCAAAAATTCATGTGGAAGAAATTGTTTTTGGAACTTAAGGCTCATTATTGAGTACAATCTCAAGTCATGTGTATGTGCTCTTAATGACATGATTAAATTAGTGATAGTGTATGCTTTTAGCCAAACCCCTAGAGATCAATGCTCAGCACACACAAGTGAAGAGATGTAGTGTTAGGTTCATTTGACAATCATCTTTCATGTAACCGCATAGAGATTTCTCAACAATATCAAAATCGTTAAGCATTTGTCTTTCTGACATCTTTTGTTTTTTAATTGGGTGACTTGTTGACCATTAATCCATTATGCAATATTTTCCACCATGTGACATAATTTCATGTAAGGCCCAAAATTCATGAATTTAAGCCTCGTGATTGAGTAGAATATCATGTGAATGTGCTCTTAATGACATGATTAAATTAGTGATAATATTGGCTTTAAGCCAAACCCCCAAAGATCAATGCTCACCACACCCAAGTTATGAGATGTGGTGTTAGGTTCATTTGACAACCGTCTCTCACATAACCGCGTAGAGATTTTTTTATCAAAATCAAAATCATCAAGAATTTGACTTATTGACATCTTTTGTTTTTTAGTTGTGTGACTTATTGACCATTAATTTTCATCTAAGACCATAAATTCATGTTGAGTACATTTGTTTGGAACCCAAGGCTCATGATGGAGTAAAATATCTTGTGTATGTGCTCTTAATGACATGATTAAATTAGTGATAATATAGGCTCTAAGCAAAACCCCTAGAGATCAATGCTCACCACACACAAGTGATGAAATGTTGTGTTAGGTTCATTTCACATCCATCTTTCAAGCAACCACGTAGAGATTATCTATCAATGTTATAATCATCTAGAATCTGGCTCTCTTTTTTTGACTTGTTGACCATTGATCCATTATGCAATATTTTCCACTGTTAGGGGTGGCTCTACTTGTTAATCGGGGTGGTGACCACCTTGACTTGAATTTTAATTTTATATATATACCTTAAAAAAATTAAATACTAAATTAATATGTGTTGTTGACCACTCTAGAAAAAATTCTTTACCGCTCTAAAAAAAATCTTGAACACCCTAAATAAAAATTTGCGCCATTAAAAATAAAATTTTGGTCCAATGAAGATTGAACCAAAAAATTGTGAGAAGTGCTATGTTCACAATATTTTCACAAATAAATTCTAAGTGGCATATTATTATTGGGTAATACTAGTGAACAAAAAGATAATTCCATTGCTAATTTCAAATATGAACCAATAACAATTTACCAATTAGGGTTTGTTATGAAAGTATTATGAAAATGTTGTAGACATAGCACTTCTCAAAAATTGCCCAAACACATACAAATTAGCCCAAAAGCCCAAATCAAATGTTTAATTCTGATTTTTTAAATTTTGATTTCAAAAGGCATATTTTAAAATCATTATATTTTTTTCCTAAAAAACACACATTTTCAAATAGTTAGTCACTTAGTCTGTTAGTGCTTGCTTTAGTCTTTAGCTGAATTTGTTGAATTTATTTGAAACATTTTCTACACATGCATATGCACTAAAGTAATACCTAAATACTTTGTAGAACATGATTAATGTAATAGTTGAATGCTTAAGTTGAATATATTGAATGAACTTATAGTTTACTCTTTACTCTTTACTCTTTACTCTTTTGCTGGCACTATGAACAAATTTCTTATAAGCAAATCACTTGTATTGCAAGATTCCTTTTCTAAGAAAATTCATATTGGCTTGAATAATTTTCTTTGAGATCCTAGGATATGGGAAAATGTTTTATCTTAATGATCAAGATGAAATAAGAAGAGCATATTTATAAAGAGGTTCTTGTCAACCTCTTGGCCATAATTTCCTTTAAAAAAGAAATTAGTGGAGTATTGTGTCAATCTAATCCTAATTAGTTTAAAGAATACAAAAATTAGTTGGAACACATCATAAAAAAGGATAATGCATTTTGTTTTATTTTTACTTATTTTGGTAAGGTATTAGTAATTGAATGGGAGATCAACAGTTTAATGATTGCTTGGTAGTGTACATTGGCAAAGATAATGTCGCTAATAGTATTGATAATGAAGATATCATACAACGATTTCAAAATATGAAAACTCGTAAAAGAAAATTTTAAAACTTTACATATTTCTATTTTTTTTTTTTTTTTTTGCGATTTCAATATATTTAAGTTTCATTTTTATTAAATTTTGTTTAATTTAAGTTTTTTAACGACTATCCGAAAAAAATTTCTGAAGCTGCCACTGTCCATTGTGCTGCATAATTTTCATATAAGGTCAGAAATTTATGTTGTGGAGATTTATCTGGCACTCATGGCTCATGATTTAGTGAAATTTCATATGTGCTCTTAATGACATATGAAATAGACTGTTCCCAAACAAACCAGTAGTGTTAGGTTCATTTTAGAACCGTCTTTCACGTAATAATGTAGAGATTTTCCATCAATATCATAATCATCAAGAATTTGAATTATTGAATTTTTGTTTTTATTGGGTGACTTGTTGACCATTAATCTATTATGCAATATTTTCCACCGTGTGACATAATTTTCAAGTAGGGTCAGAAATTCAAGTCGAGGAAATTGTTTTCGGAACTTAAGGCTCATTACTGAGTACAAACGGACCCGTTGTGTTAGGTTCATTTCAAAACCGTCTTTCACGTAACAATGTAGAGATTTTCCATCAATGGCATAATCATCAAGA
Source organism: Quercus berberidifolia (assembly GCA_028535905.1). NCBI lineage: Eukaryota > Viridiplantae > Streptophyta > Magnoliopsida > Fagales > Fagaceae > Quercus > Quercus berberidifolia. The sequence goes on from JAPQVW010000025.1 coordinate 21,026, forward strand.
ATTTGAATCATTGAATTTTTTTTTTTTTTTTTGGGTGACTTGTTGACCATTAATCTATTATGCAATATTTTCCACCGTGTGACATAATTTTCATGTAGGGCCAGAAATTCATGTTGAGGAAATTGTTTTTGGAACTTAAGGCTCATTATTGAGTACAATCTCAAGTCATGTGTATGTGCTCTTAATGACATGATTAAATTAATGATAATATATGCTTTTAGTCAATCCCCTAGAGATCAATGCTCAGTACACACAAGTGAAGAGATGTAGTGTTAGGTTCATTTGATGATCATCTTTCATTTAACTGTGTAAAGATTTTTCAACAATATCAAAATCATTAAGAATTTGTCTTATTGACAACTTTTGTTTTTTAATTGGGTGACTTGTTGACCATTAATCCATTATGCAATATTTTCCACCATGTGACATAATTTCATGTAAGGCCCAAAATTCATGAACTTAAGTCTTGTGATTGAGTAGAATATCATGTGAATGTGCTCTTAATGACATGATTAAATTAGTGATAATATTGGCTTTAAGCCAAACCCCCAAAGATCAATGCTCACCACACCCAAGTGATGAGATGTGGTGTTAGGTTCATTTGACAATCGTCTCTCACATAACCGCATAGAGATTTTTTATCAATATCAAAATCATCAAGAATTTGACTTATTGACATCTTTTGTTTTTTGGTTGTGTGACTTATTGACCATTAATTTTAATCTAAGAGCATAAATTCATGTTGAGTACATTTGTTTGGAACCTAAGGCTCATGATGGAGTAAAATATCTTGTGTATGTGCTCTTAATGACATGATTAAATTAGTGATAATATAGGCTTTAAGCAAAACCCCGAGAGATCAATGCTTACCACACACAAGTGATGAGATGTCGCATTAGGTTCATTTGACATCCATCTTTCAAGTAACCGCGTAGAGATTATCCATCAATGTCAGAATCATCTAGAATCTGACTCTCTTTTTTTGACTTGTTGACCATTGATCCATTATGCAATATTTTCCACTGTTAGGGGCGGCTCTACTTGTTAATTGGGGTGGTGACCACCTTGACTTGAATTTTATTTTTTTATATATACCTTAAAAAAATTGAATTTTAAATTAATATGTATTGTTGATCACCCTAAAAAATATTTGTGACCACTCTAAAAGAATCTTGAACACCCTAAATAAAAATTTGAGCCATTAAAAATAAAATTTTGGTCCAATGAAGATTGAACCAAAAAATTGTGAGAAGCGCTATGTTCGCAACATTTTCACAAATAAATCCAAAGTGGCATATTGTTATTGGGTAATATTAGTGAACAAAAAGATAATTTCATTACTAATTTTAAATTAGAACCAATAACAATTTACCAGCTAGGGTTTTTTATGAGAGTATTATGAAAATGTTGTAGATATAGCATGTCTCAAATATTGCCCAAACACATACAAATTAGCCCAAAAGCCCAAATCAAATGTTTAATTGTAATTTTTTAAATTTTGATTTCAAAAGGCATATTTTAAAATCATTATATTTTTTTTCCTAAAAAACACACGTTTTCAAATAGTTAGTCACTTAGTCTGTTAGTGCTTGCTTTAGTCTTTAGCTGAATTTGTTGAATTTATTTGATACATTTTCTACACATGCATATGCACTAAAGTAATACTTGAATACTTTGTAGAACATGATTAATGTAACAGTTGAATGCCTAAGTTGAATATATTGAATGAACTTATAGTTTACTCTTTACTCTTTTGCTTGCACTATGAACAAATTTCTTATAAGGAAATCACTTGTATTGCATGATTCATTTTCTAAGAAAATTCGTATTGACTTGAATAATTTTCTTTTAGATCCTAGGATATGGGAAAATGTTTCATCTTATTGATCAAGATGAAATAAGAAGAGCATATTTATATAGAGGTTCTTGTCAACCTCTTGGCCATAATTTCCTTTAAAAAAGAAATTAGTGAAGTATTGCGTTGATTTAATCCTAATTAGTTTAAAGAATACAAAAATTAGTTGGAACATATCATAAAAAAGGATAATGCATTTTGTTTTATTTTTAATTATTTTGGTAAGGTATTAGTAATTGAATGGGAGATCAATAGTTTCATGATTGCTTGGTAGTGTACATTGACAAAGATAATGTAGCTAATATTATTGATAATGAAGATATCATATAACGATTTCAAAATATGAAAACTCGTAGAAGAAAATTTTAAAACTTTATATATTTTTGTTTTTTTTTTTTTTTTTTTTTTTGCGATGTCGATATATTTAAGTTTCATTTTTATTAAATTTTGTTTAAGTTAAGTTTTTTAACGGCTATCCTAAAAAAATTTCTTAAGCCGCCACTGTCCATTATGCAGCATAATTTTCATGTATGATTAGAAATTCATGTTGTGGACATTTGTCTGGCACTCATGGCTCATGATTTAGTGAAATTTCATATGTGCTCTTAATGACATATGAAATAAACTATTCCCAAACAAACCCGTAGTGTTAGGTTCATTTCAGAACTGTCGTCCACGTAACAATGTAGAGATTTTCCATCAATATCATAATCATCAAGAATTTGAATTATTGAAAATTTTTTTTTTTATTGGGTGACTTGTTGACCATTAATCTATTATGCAATATTTTCTACCGTGTGACATAATTTTCATGTAGGGCCAGAAATTCATGTTGAGGAAATTGTTTTTGGAACTTAAGACTCATTATTGATTACAAACGGACTTGTTATGTTAGGTTCATTTCAAAACCTTCACATAACAATGTAAAGATTTTCCATCAATATCATAATCATCAAGAATTTGAATTATTGAAAAAAAAAAATTTATTGGGTGACTTGTTGACCATTAATCTATTATGCAATATTTTCTACCGTGTGACATAATTTTCATGTAGGGCCAGAAATTCATGTTGAGGAAATTGTTTTTGGAACTTAAGACTCATTATTGAGTACAAACGGACTTGTTATGTTAGGTTCATTTCAAAACCTTCACATAACAATGTAAAGATTTTCCATCAATATCATAATCATCAAGAATTTGAATCATTGAACTTTTTTTTTTTTTGGTGACTTGTTGACCATTAATCTATTATGCAATATTTTCCACCGTGTGACATAATTTTCATGTAGGTCCAGAAATTCATGTCGAGGAAATTGTTTTTGGAACTTAAGGCTCATTATTGAGTACAATCTCAAGTCTTGTGTATGTGTTCTTAATGACATGATTAAATTAGTGATAATATATGCTTTTAGCCAAACCCCTAGAGATCAATGCTCAGCACACAAGTGAAGAGATGTAGTGCTAGGTTCATTTGACAATCATCTTTCATTTAACTGCGTAGAGATTTTTCATCAATATCAAAATCATTAAGAATTTGTCTTATTGACATCTTTTGTTTTTTAATTGGTTGACTTGTTGACCATTAATCCATTATGCAATATTTTCCACCATGTTACATTATTACATGTAAGGCCCAAAATTTATGAACTTAAGCCTCATGATTGAGTAGCGTATCATGTGAATGTGCTCTTAACGACATGATTAAATTAGTGATAATATTGGCTTTAAGCCAAACCCCCAAAGATCAATGCTCACCACACACAAGTGATGAGATGTGGTGTTAGGTTCATTTGACAACCGTCTCTCACATAACCGCATAGAGATTTTTTATAAATATCAAAATCATCAAGAATTAGACTTATTGACATCTTTTGTTTTTTGGTTATGTGACTTATTGACCATTAATTTTCATCTAAGAGCATAAATTCATGTTGAGTACATTTGTTTGGAGCCTAAGGCTCATGATGGAATAAAATATCTTGTGTATGTGCTCTTAATGACATGATAAAATTAGTGAAAAAATAGGCTTTACGCAAAACCGCCAGAGATCAATGCTCACCACACACAGGTGATGAGATGTTGCATTAGGTTCATTTGACATCCATCTTTCAAGTAACCGCGTAGAGATTGTTCATCAATGTCAAAATCATCTAGAATTTGGCTCTCTTTTTTTGACTTGTTGACCATTGATCCATAATGCAATATTTTCCGCTATTAAGGGCGACTTTACTTGTTAATCAAGGTGGTGACCACCTTGACTTGAATTCTATTATATATATATACACCTTAAAAAAAATTAAATTTTAGATTATTATGTGTTTTTGACCACCTTCGAAAGAATTCTTGACCACTCTAAAAAAATCTTGAACACCCTAAATAAAAATTTGAGCCATTAATAATAAAATTTTGGTCCAATGAAGATTGAACCAAAAAATTGTGAGAAGTGCTATGTTCACAATATTTTCACAAATAAATCCTAAGTGGCATATTGTTACTGGCTAATACTAGTGAACTAAAAGATAATTTCATTGGTAAGTCTAAATTAAACCAATAACAACTTACCAGTTAGGATTTGTTATGAAAGTATTACGGAAATGTTGTGATAATAGCACTTCTCAAAAAATTTCCCAAGCACATACAAATTAGCCCAAAAGCCCAAATCAAACGTTTAATTGTGATTTTTTAAATTTTGATTTCAAGAGGCATATTTTAAAATCATTATATTTTTTTTTCCTAAAAAACACACATTTTCTCATAGTTAGTCACTTAGTCTTTTTGTGCTTGCTTTAGTCTTTAGCTGAATTTGTTGAATTTATTTGATATATTTTCTACACATGCATATGCACTAAAGTAATACTTGAATACTTTGTAGAACATGATTAATGTAACGGTTGAATGCCTAAGTTGAATATATTAAATGAACTTATAGTTTACTCCTTACTCTTTTGCTAGCACTATGAACAAATTTCTGAGAAGGAAATCACTTGTATTGCAAGATTCATTTTCTAAGAAAATTCATATTGACTTGAATAATTTTCTTTTAGATCCTAGGATATGGGAAAATGTTTCATCTTAATGATCAAGATGAAATAAGAAGGGCATATTTATAAAGAGGTTCTTGTCAACCTCTTGGCCATAATTTCCCTTAAAAAAGAAATTAGTGGAGCATTGTATCGATTTAATCCTAATTAGTTTAAAGAATAAAAAATTAGTTGGAACATATCATAAAAAAGGATGATGCATTTTGTTTATATTTTAATTTACTTATTTTGGTAAAGTATTAGTAATTGAATGAGAGATCAATAGTTTAATGATTGCTTGGTTGTGTACATTGACAAAGATAATGTAGCTAATAACATTGATAATGAAACTATCATACAACAATTTCAAAATATGAAAAACTCGTAGAAGAAAATTTTAAAACTTTATATATTTCTGTGTTTTTTTTTTTTTTTTTGTGATGTTGATATATTTAAGTTTCATTTTTATTAAATTTTGTTTAATTAAGTTTTTTATCGACTCCTAAAAAAAATTTCTTAAGCCACCGTTGTCCACTATGCGGCATAATTTTCATGTAAGGTCAAAAATTCATGTTGAGGACATTTTTCTGGCACTCAAGGCTCATGATTGAGTGAAATTTCATGTGTATCTGCTCTTAATGACATGATTCTATTAGTGATAATATGGGCTTTGAGCCAAACTCCCAGAGCTTAATACATCACCACTTCATTTGATGAAATAAAAATCCCAAGTTCCACTTCATTCTTTACTAATTTCAACTTCCCATGTGTCATTTCTTCCTAATAAAGTAATCAAAATTTATACCAGAAAGATGATAAGAGTTCAGTTGATTCACTTAAATCAATGTAGCTGCTGTTGTGTTGTTGTTCAAGTCATTGTTGTGCTGTCAATTAATGACTTGCACGTTCATTTCTTCCTCAAATTGGATTAATTTATCTTTTCAATGAGGCATAATTCTCTCGAAGAACTTCTCAAAATTCATCTCTAATTTTTAAGAATTCACTAGTTCTTATCAAAAGAAATCATGGACATAATATAGTATAATTGGTGAAATATGAAATACTCGTAGTGGAACAAAAGATATTTATTCATCTTCACGATTGTGTAGATTTTTATTCCACTTGTTTAAATTACACATCTTTTCTTGTATATCGAGTTCACTTGTAAACTATAAATTGAAACGTCAAGCTATAAAATTAGTTATTACATCATTAGAAGACAGTAAAAAAAACATTATTGCTCGGAGTAGTTGTTAATACAAGTAGCGAGAACTCTGTTATAATCATTTATGTGCATTCATATAGGTAATGATAGGGTGAAATTCTTCTTTGAAACCCCAGCTGCCTCCTTTGGCCTAGAGTTAAGTAGGGGTACTTGTATTGTCTCACACGAGTTCGTCTCCACTAATTTGCCTCGAGTTCTTGATTTTGATGTAAGGACCAACTAAAGCATTTGAGATTTTTGAAAATTTTGAAGAGGCATGGAAGAGATTCACATCAACAATAGAATATCATGATTGAGTAGAATATCATGTGAACTTAAACCTCATGATTGAGTAGAATATCATGTGAATTTGCTCTTAATGACATGATTAAATTAGTGATAATATTGGCTTTAAGCCCAACTCCCAAAGATCAATGCTCACCACACACAAGTGATGAGATGTAGAGTTTGGTTCATTTGACAACCGTCTCTCATGTAACCATGTAGAGATTTTTCATCAATATCAAAATCATCAAGAATTTGACTTATTGACATCGTTTGTTTTTTGGTTGGATGACTTGTTGACCATTAATATTTATCTAAGACCATAAATTCATGTTGAGTACATTTGTTTGGAATCTAAGGCTTATAATGGAGTAAAATATCATGTGTATGTGCTCTTAATGACATGATTAAATTAGTAATAATATAGGCTTTAAGCAAAATCTCTAGGGATCAATACTCATCACACACAAGTAATGAGATGTTTCATTAGGTTCATTTGACAACTGTCTTTCAAGTAACTGCGTAGAAATTATTCATCAATGTCAGAATCATCTAGAATTTGACTCTTCTTTTTTTGGGGACTTGTTGACCATTCATCCATTATGCAATATTTTCCTCTGTCAAGGGCAAGTATACTTGTTAATCAGGGTGGTCACATGGCCACCCTAACTTGATTTTTTTTTTTTTTTTATATTCCTTAAAAAAATAAATTTTAAATTAATATGTGTTGTTGTTGACCATCCTAGAAAAAATTCTTCATCACTCTAAAAAAAACTTGAACGCCCTAAATGAAAATTTGAGCCCATTAAAAATAAATTTTGATCTCTCCAATTAGAATCAATAACAATTTACCATTTAGGACTTGTTATAAAAGTATTATGAAAATGTTGTGGATATAGCACTTCTCAAAAATTGCCCAAACAAATGCAAATTAGTCCAAAAGCCCAAATCAAATGTATAGTTGTGATTTTCTAAATTGTGTTTTTCAAAAGGCATATTTTGAAATCATTATATGTTTTTTTTCTAAAATTCACACATTTTCAAATAGTTAGTCTATTAGTGTTTGCTTTAGTCTTTAGTTGAATTTGTTGAATTTATTTGATACATTTTCTACACGCGCATATGCACCAGAGTAATACATGAATACTTTGTAAAACATAATTAATGTAACGGTTGAATACCTAAGTTGAATATATTGAATGAACTTATAGTTTACTCTTTATTCTTTTGCTAGCACCACGAACAAATTTATTATAATGAAATCACTTGTATTGCAAGATTCATTTTCTAAGAAAATTCGTATTGACTTAAATAATCTTCTTTCTTATCCTAAGCTATGGGAACATGTTTCATTTTTTCATCTTAATGATTGAGAAGAAATAAGAAGAGCATATTTACAAAGAGGTTCTTGTCAACCTCTTGGCCATAATTTCTCTTAAAAAAGAAATTAGTGGAACACAGTGTCTGTTTAATCCTAATTAATTTAAAGAATACAAAAATTAGTTGAACATATCATAAAAAAGGATGATGCATTTTGTTTATATTGTTACTTATTTTGGTCAGGTGTTAGTAATTGAATGGGAGATCAATAATTTAATGATTGCTTGGTTGTGTATATTGACAAAAATGATGTAGCTAATAGCATTAATAATGAAACTATCATATAATGATTTCAAAATATGAAAACTCGTAGAAGAAAATTTTAAAACTTTATATATTTGCTTCTTCTTTTTTTGTGATATAGATATATGCAAGTTTTATTTTTATTATATTTTGTTAAATTTAATTTTTTTTTAATGACAATTCTGAAAAAATAAATAAATAAATAAAAAATAAATAAATCGCCACTCTCTACGGTGAGGCAAAATTTTCATGTAAGGCTAGAAATTCATGTTGAGGACATTTGTTTAGCACTTAAAGACTCATGATTGTGTAAAATCTCATGTGTATGTGCTCTTAATGACATGATTCCATTAGTAGTCCAGCAAGTAGGCTGCTCTTAAGTAACTTTTTCTATTTGCGTAAACCTGGTTCACTGAGACAACCCATCTCATTTAAGGATTCACCAGAATGGGAGGATACAGATGTTGATGTGAGGGTGGAGGAAGGAGGTGACTGTGACACTATTAATATTGTGATCACCCCAACCTCCTCATCTCTCTCGAAGCTCATTAATGGTGGGTCCTTGCCATCTCCACCACTACCAAAGGGTGTAGTTGTAGCAAGGAAAATTGCAAGGGCTTCAGTTGTTTGGAAAGACTTGACTGTCACAATAAAGGGTGAAAGGAAGTACTTTGACGAAGTTGTGAAGAGTTCGAATGGTTCTGCATTGCCTGGAACTATGACAGTAATCATGGGTCCTGCTAGATCAAGGAAAAGTCCACTTTGGGCTATTGCAGGTATTTAAGCATGGTATCTATTGTCCTTTCTGTTAGAATAATGTGGCCTAACATAATATATATGATGCCTCTATTATTAACAAATAAATATTCAGTCTCTTGTGAAATTATGCAATATTTTTATGATGTAAGATATTGATATATTGAAATAGGTCTACTTGATTTAGTAGACTAAGATTATGAATGCATTCATTGTAGTCCTTGACTTGACCATATCCATCATGATGTAGCCTATTCTAATAGGTACATTGTTGGACCATGATGGAAGGGAGGTGCAAGTTAAAATTGCTCAGACTATGGAAGACAATAAGGGCTAGTCTTTCGATGGTTAGTGCATAATAATCTCGGAAGTCCTTCCATAATGAGATTCATGCACGTTGAGTGTTGGCTTTAATAAATCTATCATGTCAATACCAGTAACTTGAACTTCTATTAAAGGTGTTGTCATTATAGTAGTTCTGGATATGAATGATAGATGAATCCATGTATTAGCATGGAGTTACAAAAGTAATAACACATTAATAAACTTCTTCATTAATGAATCTAATTAATAAAGTTGTTTATTAACAAATGTAACATTTCTGTTACATGAAGTGTTATTACGATAGGAAGGATTTTATGGCTGGTCATGTCCTTTCTGAATATTATAAATATTGTCAAGGCCACACTTGCAAGGGGGTGTGAAAGAGAAAATAAAGGTCTTGTTAATCCTGCCCAGCTGGGGAGAGCATCCTGATTGCTTGTGAGGTCCTTGAATAACATAATCTAGTATGTAAATTTCTCACATCTTATTATTGTTTTTTTTATTACATATGCACATGATATAATTGTTAATTGATAGATGTATTATATTTGTTTCTCTTGAATTATTACTTTTTAAGTATAATTCCAACACTTTCAATTGAAGCATTTGAATTATGTATTTTTCTTGGTCCTGTGGATGTTTGAAGCTTAAATGTTGTTCTCTCTTTGATCTAGGAAGATCCGAAGATTGCACCACTCAACCAAAATGTACAGTGAAGTGTTTGTTAATGGGGCAAAATCACACATGCCTTACGGGTCTTATGTAAGTTCCAAGTAATTTCACTTCCTTTTAATTCTTCATTCTTCAGTTGTGGTTTAAGTATTTCCTTAATTATGATCTTGCTATTGGTTCTCCATTTACCCTACTCATCTGCATTTTGCTTAAGGGGTCCTTTTTTGTTATTTTCCCTCCAGAATTCTAATGCAAGGCATATTGATCTAATATTTAATTATATAAGATGAAAATAAGCCCTGTTTTTGGAGTATTATTTTGGAGACTACAATTTATGGTAACTTACAAATGTGAGATAATATGGTGTTGTGACTTGTGAGTGAGACTGAGATTTTCATGTGCTTTGAAAACAGGTTTGTTGATATTTTTCTTTGGTTGGTAATTGTTTATATTAATGAATCTTTTTTTCCCTAATTTTAGTAGATGCCCAATATCAATTGCAGCAATAGTCATTTACATCATTACTCAACTTTCAAATGATAAGAAACCTCGTAGAAGTTCATCATATCCTTATTTTTTAGCATGCCGTTGTTTATTTGAATTTATTTTAAACTTATTTATATGATTTGGAACTTGCTGATATTTTCAGGTTAAGCTAGATGAGCCAAAGTTGTTGAATCATTTCAGTTATATAGATAAATAGTTGAGGCTCAATGCAACGAGATGTGCTCTTATGAACATCTCCTTTTTCTAAGTGTTGATAGTTATACCATGTAAATGTAGATATTTCATTTACCACTTGAGTTGTAGAAGGGACAATAAGAAATTCCTACAAGTTAGAAGTTGCCCTGTTGAAAACTTAAGGATGAATGATCCAGACGTGAAGACCCATTGCAAGCTGCTTTTGATTGTCTCATTTTCAATTATTGCCATGATAGTATTTGTGGGGCCCAAGAATTTGTGGTCCTGGCCCATTTTTACATTGGGGCCCAAGGCCGAGCCGAGGAGGGGTATAGCCGAGGACGTGTAATAAAAGTCCAAGTAGTCTTGAAACATAGCCGAGGATAATTCTGTCCTCGGCATATCCGAGGTCCCCCTGAAAGAAAGGGCAAGAACGGTATAAGAACAGTTTTGGAAAAAAATCTAAAATATCTATGTCAATAGAGAAGGGGACGCTGGATAGTATAACGACCAAGGATAAAGGGAAAGCTGCCATTACTGCCATTGAATACTCTGCACCTGACAGAGCCATGCTCTTCAGTTTGTACAACCACCCCCAACCACTTTGGGTATGGGCTGATGGGACAAGTATCAGTCCTGGAAAGTCGATCCTACACGTGGACGTAGGATAAGGGATACAGGCTAATATAAAAGGAGAAACAAGCAATCCGGAGAAGGGGCTGGGAAAAAAAGGCCAAGAACCAGAGCCTCCCAAACCGCCTCAAGGAGAAAGACTCCTCGAGCGAACACGGTTTAATTCTGTATGAACACCACGACTAATCACCGTCCGGTGACCAAGGCCTAGCCTTTCAAACCCACGCTCTACAAATGATATTGTTTGGGCCCTCTTTACGTATGAGCCCGATATTATTTTGGGGTCGTCACGAATTGAGTCCCTACAAGGGTCATTTCAGTCATTTTTAGGTTCTAATGGTATTTTGATCATTTTTAGGTTTTAAGGTTATTTCAATAATTTTATAGGATTTCGAGGGTATTTTGGTCATTTTTTAGGTTTTAAGTGCATTACAGTCATTTTTTTAGGTCCTAAGGGTATTTCAGTCACTTTTTAGGTTACAAGTTCGTTTTCGTCATTTTTTTAGATTTCACGGTCATTTTGGTCATTTTTAGGGTCTAAGGGTATTTTGGTCATTTTTTAGGGTTTTAAGGTCATTTTTAAGGTTCTAGAGGTATTTCGATCAATTTTTAGATTTCAAGTGTATTACAGTCATTTTTTAGGTTTTAAGAGTATTTTAGTCACTTTTTAGATTATAAAGTCATTTTAGCCATTTTTTTAGGTTTCAAGGTCATTTAAGTCATTTTTTAGGTTCTAAGGGTATTTTGGTCATTTTTTAGGTTTAAAGAGTATTTTGGTCATTTTTTAGGTTTAAAGAGTATTTTGGTCATTTTTTTGGTTTTAGGGTCATTTCGATCATTATTTAGGTTCTAAGTGTATTTCGGTCATTTTTAGGTTTTAAGGGTATCCTAGTATTTGTTGAGAGTTTTGGGGATATTTTGGTCACATGTGATGTTGGTATTGTTCAATGTGACAATGGAACTATCAAAAGTGCAAAAAATAAATAAAATAATGGTGCCACAGACTGTGACAAAATGTATGGTTAGATGTCATGTTGGTACTGCCGAATGTGACGATGAAATTTTCAAATGTGAGAAAAAAATGAGAATACCACCAAATGTGACAAAAGTATGGTTAGATATGGTATTGATACTGCCTAATGTGATGATGGAACTGTCAAATGTGAGAAAAAAGTAATGGTACCACCAAATGTGACAAAAGTACTGTCATAAGCGATGTTAATACTACTCAATGTGACAATAGAATTGTCAAATGTGCAAAAAAAAATAGGGTTCTACTAAATTCAACAAAAATACGGTTAAATGTGATGTTGGTATTGTTTAATGTGACAATGGAACTATCAAATGTGACATGGAACTATCAAATGTGAGGAAAAAAAAAAAAAAAGGGTAACCACCAAATGTGACAAAACAACAATCACATGTAATGTTAGAACTACATAATGTGAAGATGAAACTGACAAATATGAGAAAAAAATAGGGTATAACCGAATGTAACAAAAGTACTATCAAATGTGACAAAAGAACAGTTATATGTGATGTTTGAACTACACAATATGAGGATGAAACTGTCAAATATGAAAAAAAAATAAAGGAACCACCAAATGTGACAAAAGTACAGTCACTTGTGATGTTGGTACTACATAATGTGAGGATGGAACTGTCAAATCTGAAAAAAAAAATAATAATAATAATAAAGGAATCACCAAATGTTGCAAGAGTATTGTCACATTTGATGTTGAAACTACATAATATGAAGATGAAACTGTCAACTGTGAGAAAAAAAATAAGGGAACCATCAAATGTGACAAAAGAATTGTCACATGTGATATTGGAACTGCATAATGTGAGAATGAAACTGTCAAATGTGATGTTTTGGTAACCTAGTATAATAAAGGAATCCTTCAAATGTAAAAAAAAAAAAAAATAAATAAAGGAATCACCAAATGTGGCAAGAGTATTGTCACATGTGATGTTGAAACTGCACAATATGAAAATGGAATCGTCAAATGTGAGAAAAAAAAAATAAGGGAACCATTAAATGTGACAAAAGAATTGTTACATGTGATATTGGAACTGCACAATGTGAGGATGGAACCGTCAAATGTGATGTTTTGGTAACCTAGTATAATAAAGGAAACCTTCAAATGTGAAAAAAAAAAAAAAAAAAAGGAATCACCAAATGTGGCAAGAGTATTGTCACATGTGATGTTGAAACTGCACAATATGATAATGAAACCGTCAAATATGAGAAAAAAATAAGGGAACCATCAAATGTGACAAAAAAATTGTCACATGTGATATTGGAACTGCACAATATGAGGATGGAACTGTCAAATATGATGTTTTGGTAACCTAGTATAATAGCTTGTCAACTAATGAGTATCGTACCCAAAAAAATGGGTACCGTAGAATTACTTCTTTTTTTTTTTTTTTTTTTGGTAAACTGGAAATTCAATTAAACAAAACTAAGAAACAGAGGCACCAATAGGGCCTACTCTGTTCATGTATAGACCATTCTTATTTGCCTCAATGAGGGGAATCAAGTCCACAGGCGGACTAGACAAGGAAACAAAATCAATAGATTGCATGAGGCCTATCCTGGCTAGCTTGTCAGCGCACATGTTGGCTTCCTGAAAGATATGTCTGATACGGCATTATGGAATGCGAGCGACTAGCTGTTGACAATCATTAAACAAAGGGGAGAGAATGGTGTTGGCATAAACAGGGTTGCTAATTGCAGTAACTAATGCACTAGCATCCAGCTCAACAGTGACAGAGTGATAGTTCATAAGATGGCAGAAATGGAGACCGTCCCGAAGTGCCCTAATCTCAGCTATGAAGTTGTTGGTATGTCCAATATGTCTCGAAAACCCCCCAAGCCATCTCCCTTGGTCATCCCTTATCAGACCTCCACACCCCGTTGCATTCAAATGATTAGAAGCCGACCCATCTGTGTTTAACTTAACCCAACCTGAATCTGGCTTTTCCCAATTGATCTATCTAACCATTCTAGTTTGGTTCCTACTAGGCTGATTGATGCACAGAGCATACTCCGTGGCTTGCATGGTGATACTCTTTGCCAATTGTGGGTTTGCTCCTTTACCCTTGAAAACCATTTGGTTACGTTGCTGCCATATAAGCCAGATAGCAAAGGGAAACAATACATTCCATGGAGGGTGGTTCGAAGAAGACAACCACTTTGACTTGGCATTGATGCTTAGCCAATCTTTGATTCCTTGAGAAAAAAAAAGTGGAATTGTTGCTGTGAACACCAAGTTGGCGCCATGTTGGTTTCACCACATCGCAATCTCGGAGAGCATGGATAATGGATTCGTTTGCTGCATTGCACATTGGACAGGAAACATTTAATTGCATACCTCTAGAGGTACCGTAGAATTACTCAAACCATAGAGGGGAGAAAGGAAATAAAGGAAACAATCAAGGTAGTGGCTAGTGAAACATACATAAATATAGTTAGAAGATGAGCTAGATTTGTAATTACACCAACTTATTTCAAATGTAACACAAAGTTATTTATATATCCATAGAATTGGAACTTATGGCATCCTTTCTATAAGAGTACTATTCTCTAGCAATTATTCAAGACATCAATAATTGTTAAAAACAAAATTTAATTTTTCTCAGTGTTATCTTTTTTTTATCAATAATATAAATTTTATATTTTTTTAAAATAAATAAATTTTAGCTTATTTTGTAATATATTTAACATAAAAGTTTTTTAAAAAAGAAAACTGTGGGATGGTTACACTCCCCTCCCTTGAGGTTTGAGGAAATGACACTCAACTCTAAACCTGAATGGAAAAAACACCCCCTTCCCTTAAAATTTGAAATTTTTTTAACTTTCCAGTATAAGAATCTCATTACAAAAGTTTAACTATGGTTGATAAATAAATTGATAAATTTAGAATAAAAATAAAAAATTTATCAAGTACCAAAATAATTGCGATAGCAAATATCTCCATAAGCCGTTGAAAAAAGAAAAATATAATAAACAAAAATTTTAAAAATATTTTCTCTTCTCCCCATGTGTGTGTTAAAATACTTAATATTCTAAAAAAAAAAAAAAACAGTGGGTTAATATCACATTGAAAAATGACTGTAAATTAAAGAGGTTTAAAATCTATATTGTGTATCCAAGAGTTAAGCCCTTTTAGATTTACACTACTATCAATTTCTTTAATAGCTTCTCTCCGTGGGTGTTTAAAAATACAATTCAATTAAAAATTTAATACAATTAAATCTTTTGATTGAAACTCTCTCAAAAAATCTTTTGATAAACTTTAAATATTTTAATACAAAATTAATACACCAAAAAATTCATATTTAAAAATTTAATACTTTACCAGAAAAATAAAATGAAACTAGACTCTAAGCATGCGTGTGAGCACGTGCTCAGAGGCTCTTCTATTTTTTGAGTAAGGGTTAATTTAGAATATTTATTATAATTTGGAATTATTACATTTTTCAATCACAAAAAAAACCTAGGGGTGTGATAAGTGTCATGTGTAGAGAAATAATTTTCCAATCACAATAAATAAGAAAAGAGGAAAATTATCTTATGAGAGATTCTCATGAAACCTCTCTCCTACATTATGTGTGGGTTTCCTATACTATCGTTACATGTCTCCCACAAACCCACCTAAAATGTTTTTCCTTTTGATATGTTTGTAGTAATTTTGTTTGGAATTTTTTTTTTTTTAAAGCTTCATAAAATTTATTTGTTACTAAAATTTTGATCCGCCTTATGTTTTTCTTTTTCACAATCTCCCTACTAAAATGTTTGGATAATCAAATTTAATGGTTACTAAAATATGCTCAGAATTATCTATATCACTTTTAGCTAACTTGCACTATCAAATGACAAAAAAAAAAAAAAAAAAAAAAAAAAAAAAAAAAAAAAAGGAATAATATAAAAAATGAAAAATGAAAAGAATTCTAAAATGAAAGAAAGAAAATAATCAAACAAAATGGTATATGCCATTCAGTTAGTAAAATGTAAACAAAATGATTTCAAAAATTTGTTTATGCCCTCTACTGAATCCACAATCAAAAGGTAGTTTCTCAATAAAACGAATAAATGGTAAAAGAAAAAAGTCAGCTACTTACAATACATAATATTTACTTTAAAAAAAATACATCTCTCTTAGATCAAAAGTTAGGGCAGTCAATTGTTCTCCCATCTTGCTAATATCCTCATGTTCTTTGCACATGTACATAACATCTGCGAGAAAAAAAAATGGTAAGACCTGGGCTCCACACAAAGCACAAAATGGTGTTGTAGAATGGAGGTCAAAGATGCAAATGTTCAATCCGAAATAAAACCAAATAAATTGTGCAAGCAAAGGAATGATCAAGTGGCACAACCATCCATTGAGTTCCATTGATTTTCTTATGAAATCAAAGAATTAATGGGATTTTGAGGAATGCTCTGTATATTGGGTTCCACAGTTTGCTAACAGCACCACATGTGATCTTGTCTAGCTTGCAATTGAGATTAAATCCATTTAAACTTTTGTTCAAAAAAATTCTAAAATAAATTTATTACAACATAAATAAAAAATAAAACCTACTCACCATAGATTTTGTATGACAATGGTTGCAACCCGAGGCATTAAAAATTGGATAACAATGAATGGAACTCAAGAGAAGACACGTTGAGAGCAAAAACAGATACAATATTTTAAAGCATTAATTGAATATAAGAAATAGAAAACTAAAAAACATGATAAGTAAAAGAAGAATATTTTCTTATATAATCTTGGAAGTCAAGTAATGAAGTCTTTTGTTATTTCAGTGCAGTAATATTCTTTTCGGGTTTTTTTTTTTTTTTTTTTTTTGTTTTTTGATATATCCAGAAGAAGAAGAAGATGAAAAGGAAGGAGGATATAACATGAAACTTAAATAAAATAAAATAAAAACTGGATAAGCAAAAGAAGTTAAAGAGAAGTTAAAATTTTTAAATTTGATAGTAAAGCAGTTTCTTACGAGTAAAACATGGGAGAGTGGAATTCAAACAATTTGTTAGGAATAAAATGTGGGAGTGGAATTCAAACGTGTGAAGGTTTTTTGTTTTTTGTTTTTTTTTTTTTGAATTTGAATTTGAAAAAAAAAAGGGTTGGCCGGAGTTTTTTTTTTTTTTACAAAACATAGGATTTTTTTTTTCAAATAGAAACGTGGTAGATAATTTTTTTGATACAATGTGGCTTTTTTCATTAGGTTTTTTTTTTTTTTTCAATTTTTATCAATTTAAGATTTTGAACCATTTCTTATGATTTAGAGATAAATATAAGTTTATTAAATTAAGGGTATTTCATTAGTTTTTTTTTTTTTTTTTTTTTTTTTTTTTTTTTTTTTTTTTTTTACTGAATGTGAAGTTTTTTCTAAGAATAAAATATTAGAAATTTTACTATTTAGTTGTGTTTTTTTTTTTTTTTTACTCAACGTGAGGATAAAAGAATTAGGGTTAAACCAAGTATTTAAAAAAAAAAAACTTTAATTAACAAATTAACCAACGTTAGCGTGCATGTTATTAAAGAGAAGTTAAAATTTTTAAATTTGATAGTAAAGCAGTTTCTTGGGAGTAAAACATGGGAGAGTGGAATTCAAACAATTTGTTAGGAGTAAAATGTGGGAGTGGAATTCAAACATGTTAAGGTTTTCTTTTTCTTTTTTTTGAATTTGAATTTGAATTTGAAAAAAAAAGGGTCGACCAGAATTTTTTTTTTATTTTACAAAACGTAGGATTTTTTTTTTCCAAATAGAAACGTGGTAGATAATTTTTTTGATACAACGTGGCTTTTTTCATTAGGTATTTTGTTTTCAATTTTTATCAATTTAAGATTTTAAACCATTTCTTATGATTTAGAGATAAAGATAAGTTTATTAAATTAAGGATATTTCATTAGGTTTTTTTTTTTTTTTTTTTTTTTTACTGAACGTGAGGTTTTTTCTAAGAATAAAATATTAGAAATTTTACTATTTAGTTGTGTTTTTTTTTTTTTACTCAACGTGAGGTTTTTTTAAGAATATAATATTAGAAACATGTGTTAGAATAAGTGGATTAGTAGAAGTGTTCCTATTTTGTAGGTAATGTTTTGTCAAATTTATCTAAAATTTAGGAATTTTTAAATTGATAATTTTACATGTCTAACCCTACTATTTTACATGTCCATTCCAATGACTCCTCAATGCAATCCAAAAAGTTTGTGCATACGTGAACCTAAGAGAGATAAAAGAATTAGGGTTAAACCAAGTTTTTTTTTTTTTTTTTTTAAAAACTTTAATTAACAAACCAATGTTAACGTGCATGTTATTAAAGAGAAGTTGAAAATTTTAAATTTGATAGTAAAACAGTTTCTTAGGAGTAAAACATGGGAGAGTAGAATTCAAACAATTTGTTAGGAGTAAAATGTGGGAGTGGAATTCAAACATGTTAAGGTTCGTTTTTTTTTTTTTTTTTTTTTGAATTTGAAAAAAAAAAGGGTCGGCCAGAGTTTTTTTTTTTTTTTTACAAAACGTAGGATTTTTTTTTTTTCAAAATAAAAACGTGGTAGATAATTTTTTTGATACAACATGGCTTTTTTCATTAGGGTTTTTGTTTTCAATTTTTATCAATTTAAGATTTTAAACTATTTCTTACGATTTAGAGATAAAGATAAGTTTATTAAATTAAGGGTATTTCATTAGGTTTTTTTTTTTTTTTACTAAACGTGAGGTTTTTTCTAAGAATAAAATATTAGAAATTTTACTATTTAGTTTTTTTTTTTTACTCAACGTGAGGTTTTTTTAAGATTATAATATTAGAAACATGTGTTAGAATAAGTGGGTTAGTAGAAGTGTTCCTATTTTGTAGGTAATATTTTGTCAAATTTATCTAAAATTTAGAACTTTTTAAATTGATAATTTTACATGTCTAACCCTACTATTTTACATGTCCATTCCAATGACTCCTCAATGCAATCCAAAAAGTTTGTGCATACGTGAACCTAAGAGAGATAAAAGAATTAGGGTTAAACCAAGTATTTTTTTTTTTTTTTTAAACTTTAATTACATTTATAAAAAAAAAGGATAGTTAACGTGATACATTAAAAAAAAAAAAATGTAGAACTCAAGGTTGCTACATACCTAAATAAAAAAATTTAATGCCAAAAACATATACAATGATGGTAAAAAAATATATATATACGAAAAAGGAAAAAAAAAAAAAAGAAGTGAAGTGAGGAAGGAGAAGGAAATAGTAATTGATCATTTATATGTAACTATTTTTATTTCAATTCAAATTTTTTAAATAAAATGTAAACAAAGGCTATTAAAGGAGGTAAGAGAAATCATACTGTTTAACTGTTTATGAATGATTTTGAATGCTTCTTTTGTAGTATAAGGCAGTCCTGTCTTTGAATCACAATACCTACAACATGAAATGACAATTCATTAAGAAGTACAATGGTAGAGTATATGAAGGAATCATTTATTTCAAAATTACATTTAAAAAAAAAAAAAAAGAGTTAATGTGATACATATAAGAAAAAAAAAAGTAGAACTTAAAGAAAGTCAATCATAAACAAAAGAAAAGAAAAGAAAATAAAGAGGAACTTGCAAAAAATAATGAATGATTTTGAATGCTTCTTTTGTAGTATAAGGCAGCCCTGTCTTTGAATCACAATACCTATAACATGAAATGACAATTCATTAAGAAGTACAATGGTAGAGTATATGAAGGAATCATTTATTTCAAAATTACATTTAAAAAAAAAAAAAAAGAAGAGTTAATGTGATACATATAAGAAAAAAAAAGTAGAACTTAAAGAAAGTCAATCATAAACAAAAGAAAAGAAAATAAAGAGGAACTTGCAAAAAATAGAACCTAAAAATTTGTTGAAGTGTCTGATCGTAAATGTCTTTAATCTAAAGAAAAAGAAAGGAGGCTGAAGAAAAATGAGAGAGAGAAAGTGAGATAGAAATTGCAAAGCGTACATGAGTTTGTGGCTTTAAAGTGTAGGAGTTTTAATTTACATATCTATCCCCAGTAATTGAAAACTTGTAAGTAGGTATGATGAGGGTATCTTAGGCATAAAAAATGTGAAATCCAAACAGGAGAAGCCCCTTAAATAGTAGTATAGATGAATGAATCATTTATTTCAAAATTACATTTAAAAAAGAAAAAAAGAAGAAAGAAAAAAAAGAGTTAACGTGATACATATAAGAAAAAAAAAATAGAACTTAAAGAAAGTCAATCATAAACAAAAGAAAAGAAAATAAAGAGGAACTTGCAAAAAATAGAACCTGAAAATTTGTTGAAGCCTCTGACCGTAAATGTCTTTAATCTGAAGAAAAAAAAAGGAGGCTGAAGAAAAATGAGAGAGAGAAAGTGAGATAGAAATTGCAAAGCGTACGTGAGTTTGTGGCTTTAAAGTGTAGGAGTTTTAATTTACATATCTATCCCTGATAATTGAAAACTTGTAAGTAGATATAATGAAAATATCTTAGACATAAAAAATGTAGAATCCAAAAAGAGGAAGCCCTTAAACAGTAATATAGGTATAGGTAAAAACACCATCACCACCGCGAAAAAAATAAAATAAAACACTCTCATATAGGTCGTTACCAAACTACTCAAAAAGCTCACGTTTCTGTAATCTGCAACATATCTCTCTCTCTCTCTCTGTTCTGAATCTTTCATCAATGGCTCGCGTAAGTCTCTCTCTCTTTCTCTTACAATTGCCCACAACGAAATGTTTATTCAACTATCAAATTCCGAATCCACAAAGTAATACAACTAGGACTATTGTTAATCTCTGTTTGTTTGGTTGCTGAGAAAATTTTATGAAAGTTGATTTTTATGGTTGTTCAGTATGATAGATCCGAAGAAATTAAGCAAATTCTAAATGCCCCTTTTTTGTGTTATTAGTTTTGGATCTAAAGTTTCGTACAATTTGTAATTTTTTGGTTTAGATCTGTGCAATGTGTGAATTTATTTACTTTTTAGTAATCAGAGGATTCACATAATGGAAAAAGAGTGTGTAGTTGATGTTGTTGTTGAATATTTGTTTATAAGGTGTTTGTTGTTAATACTGAACCAAGACTTCACTTTGGAGCTCAATGTAATGTTAATGTAGGATCTAGTGGTGCTGGTCTGGAGCGCTTGGGATTGGTTTTGGGTTTGATGGGTGCATTATTTGGATGCAAAAGGGTGTGATCTGTGTGGCTTAGTGGTAGTAATTACATGGTGATGGTGGGGGGTGGGGGATCATAATCAGATTGGCTGTGTTATGCTTATTTGACTATGAAATTTTAGCCAGTTTTGGGGTTTTGCTCAATGTAGGATGTCGTGGCAGCTATTAGGAGAGTTTAGGATTGGTTTTGGAAATGCTGGGTGGTTGGTTGAGCTCTAAAATCTGTGATCTGTATGATTAGTGGTAGTAATTTCATGGTGGGGATCAGATTGGCTGTGTTAGGCTTATTTAACTATGAAACGTTATCCAGTTTGGGGTTTTGAACTTTTGATCAATGTAGGACTTTGTGGCAGTTGGTAGGAGACTTTGGAATTGGTTTTGGACATGATGGGGGTTGTTTTAACTCCAAATTGTGTGATCTATGTTGAATAGATGTTGAATAGTTGTAGTATTTAAATGATGGGAATCACATTGGCTGTGTTAGGCATATTCAACAATGTTTGTGACGTAAACTCAACTAAAGAGTTAAGCTTACGGGGCTATGAAATGTTAGGCATTTTGGGCTTTGATTAATGTAGGATTTTCTGGACTTCTTATTAGATTTTAGGTTTGGTTTTGCAAATGATGGGCTGTTGATTTCAGTCCCAATGTGTGATCTATGTTCATTAGTAGTACTAATTACATGGTGGTCCCAATGTGTGATCTATGTTCAATAGCAGTAGTTACTAAATGGAGGAGGATCACATTGGCCGTGTTAGGTGTATTTGACAGTGTTACCTAAAGCTCAATCAAGAGATCAATTTATGTGGCCATGAAATGCTAGCCATTTTAGATGTGATTAATGTAGGATGTTGTGAGACTTGTTAGGAGGATTTGGGATTGGTTTTGGAAATGATGGGTGGTTGATCATTGGTAGTACTAATTTGATTTCTCTGGTTGCTCAGTATGATAGATCCGAAGAAATGAAGCAAATTCTAAATGTTCTAACGTTTATTCCAAATTGTAAAATTTTAAAATTTATTTTAGACTCTGCAATATGCGAATTTATTTACTTTTTAGTGATCATAGGGTTCAGATGATAGAGAAAGAGAGCGTATTTGATGTTATCGTTGAATGCTTATAAGGTATTTATTGTTAAACCTGAACCAAGACTTCACTTTGGAGTGCAATGTAATGTCAATGGTGGTGGTCTGGAGAGCTCGGGATTGGTTTTGGATTTGATGAGTGCTTGATTTGGATGCAAAAGGGTGTGATCTGTGTGGATTAGTGGCAATTACATGCTGGGGGGATCAGATTAGCTGTGTTAGGCTTATTTGACTATGGAAAGTTGTCCAGTCCTTTGGATTCAGATATCTGAATGGTGCATTATTGTTTACATGATCTCAATGATACTAAAGTATCACATCTCACAGCAAACGTTTGAATATGTCATCATTTGTTTAGTATTATCTTTCCATCTTGATTATTTCATAAAAAAGTCAATTGCAAAAGAAAAGTAACCGCAACCAAACCCTCAAAAAAGTTGCCAATCTAAACACTGTATGTGAAGAAAACTGAAGCATATAGAACTATGTTACTCCTAACTCTCCCTACGCCTTATGTTTTTAATTTTTACTCTCAATGGCAGTTTTTTCTTTTAATATATATATATATATATATATATATATATATATATATATATATATATCTTATGCCAAACAGTAAATAGATATTGAAACTTTTTTTTATTTTTTGAGAAATATTGAAACTTAATTAGAAAAACAAAAAGGCACAAGTTTTTGGTGTTTTATAAAATAAATGTGGCATAAATTTGTATAGTCACGTGGCACAGTAAGTAGTGGTCAACAAAAAAGTTAAACATTTTGTTTTTATATTATTATTATATAAATTATATTATTATATACCATATAATGGTGTAAGATAATATCCAACAATTAAAGAAAAGAAATGAAAAAAAGATAACGAATTAACACAAAACCAAATCACATCAACTCAAAATAGAGTTCGACACAAAAATTTATCAACCTAAAGTGCAGACACAATATAAAATTATAAATCCACCAAAAGAAAGGAAAAAAATAGAGAGAGAGAGAGAGAGAGAGAGAGAGAGAGAGAGAGAGTATTCACCTTTTTGTGTGTGCTAAATATGGATTGAATAGAAAAGAGAATAGCAAATTTTTGTAGTAAATAAAACGGGGAGAAAAAGAGTTAAAATAAAAATGAGGATGAAGGAATAGATGAATTATAATGTGTATAGAGTAGAGGGAAGATAAAAAAAAAGGTCAAAGAGAGAGGAATTGTCGGCCGCCGGGGGGGGGGGGGGGGGGGGAAGGAGAAAAATAGTATTTTTTTTTTTTTTTTAAAGAGAAAAAAGTGAATAATATGATTGCCGATGTGGCTTAGCTTTTAGATGTATATTAATATAGATGATTAAATTAGTGATAATATAGGTTTTAACCCTAACCTCTAGAGATCAATTCTCACTGCGCACAAGTGATGAGATGTAGTGCTAGGTTCATTTGATATTCATCTTTCACATAATTGTGTAGATATTTTTCATCAATGTCAAAATCATCAAGAATTTGGCTTATTGACATATTTTCTTTCTTCTTCTTTCTTTTGTCGGGTGACTTATTGACCATTAATTCATCATGCAATATTTTCCGTTGTGGGGCATAATTCTCATGTGTGGCTAAAAATTCATGTTGAAGACACTTTCCTAGAACTTAAGGCTCATGGTTGAGTAAAATCTCATGTGTACATGTTCTTACTACACATTATTCTATTAGCAATAATATGGGCTCTAAACCAACCTAGAGATCTATACCAAACAAGCGATGAGATGTGATACTTTCGTTTGATGGAAAAAAAAATCTTGTGTTCCACTTTGTGCCTCACCAATTATAATTTCCCACGTCATTTTTTTCCGAGGAAGTAATCAAAATTTATATTAGTAAGAAATCAAACACACACACGCATATATATATATATATATATATATATATATATAATTTGTGGATATAAAATGGAACATTCATAGTGGAACAAATAATTTATAATCCACTTGACGAACATTTTTCACATAATCGCATAGATATTCTTTGGCAATATCAATATTATCGACTCATTGACCACTTTTGCCTTCTTTTTTTTTTTTTTTCCAATGACTATTTAACCAATATGCATTTTCCACCGTGCAGCACTATTTTATGTAAGACAATGTCAAATGTCCAACTTTTAGGTGGACTAAAACTTTTTTTTAAGTCTCTTTATTTATTTTTTTTTAAAATTTTTTTTTCAATAATCATTGATTGATCAAATAAAGTTGAACCCCACTGGTAATTTTGAAAAAAAAAAATTCTGCATAATAAAATTGTAGAATTCTTTTATCTTCTTTTGCCGTGACCATTTATTTATTTAGACCTGAACTAATGAAGTGGAGGTAAATTTACTTGAAATTGTATTGTGGATTGTGAAAGCAAACTTTATTCTAATTATATAATTGTAATTTTTTTTAGATGCTGGTGATATAATGCAACAAAGTAAGGGTAAAACTACGCAAGCTAACCAAGGGAAAAATTTCAAAAGATGGTCCAAGCAAAGTGGCAATAAACATCAATGGTCAATGGACACCTACTAAGGATAAGAAGCTAGTAGATTGTGGAGATGACTAGTATGGGTCCTAAATGGAAGTCGGACAATGGTCATTTTAAGATTGGTTACCTTTTGAAGTTTGGTTTCCTTATAGCAGATATTTGGTTGTAACCTTAGGGCTCAAGAAATTGGGTTTGGTTGTCATGATAGATACAAATGTCTGACATGTGATCCTAAACATTTTAGATGACTAGGTTAAGATGCGTTGTTAAATTTAATTTTGTAGATAAAATAATACAGCATGAATGAGTTGCATTAATTGATATTTGATATGATTAAAATGTTCATTTTGTAAGGACATCCTTTATTCCTTTTGTTATTGGTTCAAATAATATGCGATTCCACCACCCCAATGAACTTGCTCTTATTTTTGGGAAAGACAGACCAAATGGGTATGCTGCAGAATACCCTAAGGCTAATACCAGGGCTCAAATTGAGAGAAGAGGATACAGTTAATAGAGTAATTATAGAATACTTTTGAATTATTATAAATGCATTTTTGCTCCTCTTATATAAGAGAGAGTCCTACTAATTAAATTCATAGTGAGATTTACAATTCATATAAGAGAGAGAGTACACATTCATGGTACTTCCGAAGTATTCAATAATTTTTTAAGTTAATAAAAAAGTGAATGATAATGGAGTTTTTTTTTTTTTTTTTTTTTTTTTTTTTTTTTTTAACATTTTAGGGAACGAATGATAATAGAGTTAATGGGGTATTTGGAGAATATTTTGATTATTTTGGAGATCTTAGGGGTATTTTAGTCATTTTAGAGATTTTGAGGGTATATTTGATCACTTTAGAGGTTTCATAAGTTTCAAGGTTTCATAAATATAAAAGGACAATAAAAGCATGAACAAATAATAATCCACATAAACTGGTTGAAGGAGAATAAAACAAGAACAAATAATAATATGAGATTAATGCTAACAGTTACAATCCTTTGCAAGCCATTCATCATTACACTAAGATTCCATAAAATGATCATTGACCAATAACTATCAGAAATAACTTTACAAGGTAAAGACACTTAAGGTTTGTTTGGTTGGAATCATGAAAATGTGGAAGGGTAGAAAATATGGTAGCAGCGAAAAAGTGGAATGATAGAAGATATTTTATTTTTTTCTCATGGTATTTGATTGGAGAGTGGAAAAGATGAGGATAAAAAACACTTTTGTTTAGATGAGAAAAAAAAAAATGAAAGGATGGAAAATATAATTTGTATGAATTTACTCTCCTACCCCTCTTAGATAAAAAGTAACAAATTATATTTTTATTAAAAAATTGTGTATAGATGGACACTTCATTTCTTTAAAGATATGAGAGAAAAAAAGAGAGGATGATTTGATAAAATAAAACCAAAACAATTAGGGAAAAAAAAAAAAAAAAAAAAAACGGAGGAGAAGTAACATAAAATGACAAAAGTTAAAGAAGAAAAAAAAAAAAAAAAAAAAAAGGAAAGAAGAAAAAAGAACATTGTTGCACAAGGATCATTTATTCCAAAAAGCTAGTACCACTGCACACTCTTAGTGTGATGGTCACTTTACAAGTACAAGTGCTCGTGGGGTGTGGTGGGCAAGAGCCGGGGTTCAAGTTTCCAGGAGGGAGTTTCACACACATATACACTTAAATTAGGCTAAAGTGGAATTTCTATCTTGTAAAAAAAAAAAAAAAAAAAAAAAGCTAGTCACTTTTGTGATCCCATTTTCTCTCCGATCCATAAAAGTAAATTCACAAATCATATACTATATAATAAAAGTTCAGCTTAGAAGCCATGGTTATGCCAAGTGGCTTCACCAAATTGTAGAATTCCTTTTTAGATTTTTCTTAAAAATAGATATAATTTTTATTCTTCTATAATTTTTAAGTTGAAAAAAATCTTAATTTTTAAAAAAACCTAGCAACATAGTACAGGTTTATATGATTTTAATGTCTACTATAATTTCTAAGTAGATAAAAATCATAATTTGATTACAATTTAAATTCTATTTTATAAGAAAAATTTTTAATTAAAAAAAAAAAAAAAACTAGCAACATAATACACGTTAAAGTTGAAAAAAGAGAATCTTAAATAAAAATAAATAAAAACCAGCAACACAGTACATTTTTCTATGATATAAAAAAAAAGAAGAAGATATAACTACACTTAAAAAGAAAATAGTAAATAAAAAAGCAGATAATAATAATACTACACGTAAAAAGAACCATAATTTTTATAAAAACCAGTAACATAGTAGACATTTATATGATTTTAACTTCTCCTATAATTTCTAAGTTGATAAAAATCATAATTTGATTACAATCTAAATTCTATCTTAATTTGATTACAATCCAAATTTTTCGTCTAATCCTTTATAAAAAAAATCTTAATTAAAAAAGGTAAATTTTAAGTTGAGAAAAATCATAATTTAATTACAATCAAAATTTTATCTTAATTTGATTTCAATCTAAATTCTTTATCTAATCCTTTATAATAATAAAAAATTACTTTAAAAAATCTTAAAACATAGGACACGTTTGAGTGGAAAAAAAAAATCTTATTAAAAAAAAAAAGTTGAAAAAAAAATCTTAATTGAAAAAAAAAAAAAATAATAATAACATAGTGCACGTTTATATGATTTAAAAAAAAAAATCGATATAACTACACTTAAAAAGAAAACAGCCAATAAAAAAACCATATAATAATACACGTAAAAGGAAAACAGCTCTACAAATTAAGTTTGAATCCAAGAGAAATTGAGTTGAACTAAAACTCTACTTCAATTCTACTAAATTTACTCTACGCTTCTATTTAAGAATGCTAAAATCAATAAATAAAAAAACCAAAATTAAGTGAAGAACTAATAAAGGAAGGATTTGGCTTTTTCAGTGAGAAGAGCTACCTTCTTTTTACATTTTATTTTTTGCGTTTCTATTTCTCTATTAACGTAGTTCAATTATTGCTTAAATTCTATGATTTTTTTTTTTAAAATATTTTACATAATGCAATTCATCTTAATTATTGATTTACTTTTTTGATTTAGTGTTCTTAATTGATTGTGTAGATTATTTTCTCACTTATAACAATATCAAAATAGCTAGACACGAATGACAATATCAAAATAGCTAAACACAAGTAATTTATATGTAAACTTTTACACATTTACATTGCAATACAATTTTTCTTTTTTTTCTTTATGTACATTTATTTATCTATTTTGAAATTATTTTGATTGTGGTACCCTAGAAGGTCTAGATACTTACATTTTTTTTGTAATTTATGGAATATTTGTTTTGGTAAAAAATTTATCACTAAATCTATTTAGGATGGAGTTCATCTACAATATGAAATTAGGAGATTTACGTGAGAAGAGCTATATTCATTTTTTTTTTTTTTTTTGAGTTTCTATTTTTCTATTAAAGTAGTTCAATTATTGCTTAAATTATATGATTTAAAAAAAAATTAGATAACACAATTTATCTTAATTATTGATACTATTTTTTGATTTGGTGTTCATAAGAAAATTCTAAGATCCTGAACATCTCATGCCACATTCACACAACTTCAAGCTCATAATTTGATAAAAAAAAACTAACCATGAAAAAAAGCAACTTATTAAATACAAGGAGGAGCAATTCAATAATTATTGAAGACAGCAAGGTCAACAAGAAAAATCAAATGAAAGTGTCAGATGATAGAAATGTCGAGAGCCCCTGCATCACAAAATGTAGAAGAGAGTGGCGATACATGATCATGTATATCAAACTAAGTGCAGCAGACAATGCAAAGCAATGTTGCCATCAAAGGAAACCTAAGGAATTTAACAATTGTTGGACAAGCAACTCAACAGAAGATAACAATACAAATTTCTGGATTTTAATGTTTTCATGTAATACGAAATTTATCCAAGCTCAACAAGTATACATACTCCAGGACATTAAGCAAAAACTGATAGTCTTGCAATCAAATCTGGGTGTCGAAACATTCTAATTTGATTCCAGTATAGAGACTATGATATGGGTTCCTGCTTATATGTGCAATTGTCACAATCAAACATATTTGACAGTTGTGTATTATGGAACAGGCACCCAGTTGAAGCCCTCTCATCCAACCTCTGATGTGGCAAGGGTTGATTTGATGTTATTGGGGAATATATTCAGTTAAAGTTTGAAACATTAACCATATAATTAAAAGAACACCGAACATTAACCATATAATTAAAAGAACACTGATTAATTCGTACCACATAAGGAGATTAAACTGGAGGGCATAAGTCCAGCTTGGTGGACATCCTTGTACTTCTAGAGATATTGATCCCCTTTTTTTCCCACATATCCATGTATTTGTTAGCCAGCAACATGCCATCCAAATATTAAAATGAGAATTGATCACAATCTAGCACTTTCTTGCAGTAACATAATTTGAACCTCTATATGTGTTACCTCCAATACAACGACTATTGAGAAATGGAGAACAGTATTTTCAGTAGAAGTGTAAAGCTAAAACCCATTTTCACTATTGAGAAATGGAGAATAGTATTTTCAGTAGAAGTGTAAAACTAAAACCACAAAGAGAGAAAGAAAGAGAGAGATCTCATGGAATTTGTTGAATAGAAAAGCCATTGTGAAATGAATCAGTGAATCCAAAAGGCAATCTTTTTGGTTCAGTGAGCTGAACTCGGAAATGGACTGCAAGGGAAACCAAGAGTGTGCGCTTTCCGTAACGACTTTATGGTGGCGTGCCTGTGTCCTGGTGTTACAGAAGATGTCTATTGTGTCGACTTTAGGGTTGTAACGTCGACTATATCTTTGACCTCTCAATTTATTTCTTGTTTCACATTTCAATGACCTGGCCAAAAACTTGGTTTGTTCCTTGGTTTGTTAGGTTGAAATTAATTCACTGTAATAATTTTAAAAATACTTAAAAGAAAAAGAGTAAAATATTATTTTGATACTTAAACTTTATTAAAATATTATTTTCATGCCTAAACTTTGTAAAGAGTTTTCTTTAATGGTTCATGAGACAAAATAAGGACGAAAAATGAATTTTTTTCAATAGTTTAATGATGAAAAATAATCTTTTCTAATATTTAAAGACAAAAATTAAAACATTTAAAAATAACCTAGAGATGACAAACGAAACTTTTTAAACTTTAGGAATAGAAAACAAACTTTTGATATAGTTTATGAATAAAAATAAGTATCATTTTAGTCTAAAAATAAAAAGGATATGAGATAATCTTACCTTCTTTTTTCCTGAATAGATAATCTTACCATTTATACAGTATACTCTTTTGATTTTTGTTAGCAAGTTGATCCATTCTAAATAGGTTTTCCCTGTTGATTATTTAAAAAATAAATAAAAGGCCCATCATTGGCTTCAATAATATGGTGGCCATAGTTGGCCCTTTAAGCATGAATCCCTAGCAAAAGTGGGCTTTTTGCAAGAGTTTTCATAGCCTGCGAATATCATTTACAAAAGAGCAAATGGGTCATATAAAACAAAAACACAAAAAAAAAAAAAAAAAAACCTTAACAAAGGCCCAAATGAAAGAAAGTTTTAATAGTCATGACTAATATTGTAAAGGTTTGCTCAAAGAACAAGAGCCCAACTCAGATTAGTCCAACAACAGTAATTGATTAGCTCAACTGAGTAGAGCTTGTTGGTTCCATAATGGAAAAACCATTTTTGCTGTTGAGAAATGGAGATCATTTTTTTCAGTAAAACTAAAACCAGAGAGAGAGAGAGAGAGAGAGAGGACTCCTGGAATTTGTGGAAAGGAAAAGCCATTGTGAAACGAATCAATGAGTACAGGAAGCACTATTTTTGGTTCAGTGACCTGAACTCTGAATTTATGCTAATGGTGAAATAATTCTTCATCAAATGACTAGTAGCACTATATAGATAAATAGTTCTTACACATCATATTCAAGAATCAGAATCCGTAGCATTTTGTTCATGTATGTTTACGATACATCCAGGATGAAATAAGATCAAGAAAATATCTTTTGCAAACAATTCTTTTTGGCCTTTTGAAGAGCATGAACCACTGCACCAGTGCCACGTCCTAAAGTTTAAACAATAAATTAAATCATATATTTAAAGTAGGGTACTACCATATTAACATAAGTGAAACAATATTAAGAACATATTACTTGAATCAATACCTTTTAGCTAGATAATGATACCTTTCACTTACTAAGGCAGACTCTTAGCTTTTCAATAACCAATTCAACTTCACTGTAGTCGCATAAATCCAATCTCTTATGTCATCAGAAAATCTGAAACAAGAATGCCTCCAGGTCCTATTGAAGAAGAGAGCTCCACAAATTGCCCAAAAGCCAACTGCGAATCCAACTCCCATACCTAGATGGAAGCTGGATTTTATAGAGTCATCTTCAGCAATGCCAATTGGTGATCTATTCAAAGATTATTCCTCTACTGTGCAATTTTTTGGAAGAGGATCACCACATAGTTGAGGATTGCCAATGTAACTAAGTGCATCAAAAGATTGAAATTGGGTGCTTGAAGGAATTCTACCAGAGAAGTTTTTGTAAGACAAATCCAAGTAACTAAGAAATGTTAAATTAGACACGCTTGGCAGAATTTTCCCTGATAGATGATTCCTTGAGAGATCAATTGACTCCAACTCTTTAATGCTCCCAATTTTTTCTGGTATCTTTCCCATCAAATGATTTCGAGACAAATTCAAAAAACGTAATTCAGAAAGAACACAAATTTCAGTCGGGATTGATCCAAACAAATTGTTATTTGAAAGGTCTATGATCTTAACAAATTCCAAATTCCTTGCATATTCCATGGCCCTTTGGGAACCAACTTAAGATTCTCAATGTAGGATACATAACCATACATATATTTTAAAGGTTCAAAAGGAAAAACTTGAATATTGGGTTCTGGTAGTGCCATGGCACTAATATTTTTCAAGCAATTTGGTATGACACTGGATAGACTATTATCGGCAAGATCCGATCCTCTAAGAGAAGAAAGTTGGCATATTTGTGGAGGTATATGACCTTTGAATTCATTTGATCTTAGACGAAGAACTAAAAGATTTGTCATTTCTCCAATCTAGGGTGGTATGATCCTTGTCAAATGATTATTACCTATATCAATGAACCCAAAATTTGAGCAATTTTTGAATGATGAAGGAATATCTCCAGAGATGCTATTGTTTTAAATGGATCAAAGACTGCCAATACCTCCAACAATGAGAAAGTTTAATTATTTTTTAGCTCACTTTTCTTTTGGGTATGTAAGTTGTTTATACAACCATTGAAATATAAAATTGCATATGGGATCAGATTGTGTTTTTCTTTCATCATCATTTCTTTATTTTTTTTTATTTTTATTTTTTTTACTGCTTTGTGATATTGGGTGGTCATAATTTTTTCTAATTGACTCAGACTCTTCTCAATTGGTATGCAATTTGTCAACAATCTTTAACAAGTGAGGACAAAGAGTAGGTTGTTGTTGCTCCCAGAAAAAGCGAAAAAAAGAAAAGAAAAAAAGAGTGTTTCTACTTTCTATGAATTCCAAACCTAAACTTGGGAAGCCTGTCGACTGAGCTCGCATTACTATCGATCCTATCATATCCACAAGATCTATGAAAGCGAACCATATTTCTAATTTTAAAATTCGTTTGTTGTGAATTGAGCAAAGACATTTTTTTTTTCTTAAAGGTAACATAATTTAATCATAAAAATAAAATAAAATAAAACACTCACTGGACCAAGCTATCTGTTTCAATTTCATTTGTTGAGGTACCTGCATTAAAAGCATAGGATGAATAAAGTCTTTTGTGGACCAAAAAGAAAGGTTTTTGTCAACAATTACCCAGAGGGTACAAGGCATTGCTTGACCATGTCATGAAAATTCTAAACATCTTGGCCAAACATGGCATTGCTTGACCATGTTAATAGTGGCATGTGTAAAAACAGTTGATGTTAGACAATTTGACGAAAGCTAACCATGAAACAATAATTGATAAAATACAAGCAGTTCAAGTATTATTGAAACCAGCAAGGTCAATAAGAAAAAAATCAAATGAAACAGTCAGAATCAGACGACTGAAATGTCAAGAAAAATGAAGAAGATAGAGGTGATGCATAATCATGCATATCAAACTATTTCTAAATTTTTTGGTTTTATGCACCAAGTGCCGCAGACAAGGCACAGAAATGTTACCACCAAGGGAAACCTATGGTCTTTCTCAATTGCAGGACAAGCAACTCAGCAGATGATAACGATACAAATTTCATGCTTCAGATGTTTCCCTATAACACCAAAGTTATCCAAACTCAAAATGTGTATGTGACGTAGGACAACCACTCTAACAATAGAACAATAGATAAACCCTAGGAGTCAGCACCTAAGGGCTGCTTGGAGTCAGCACCAAGCAAACTGGAGTCGGCACCAGTGAAAGAAAACACACGTTTATTTTTAATAATTCTCAAAAACTGTCTTACAATAATCTGAAAAATTGTTTAAATAGCCAACAATAAAAAAACCCTAAAGAAACCCTAATCATTAAATGTTCGGGCTTGCTTAATTTCAAGCCCAATAACTAGTATGCTCCATCCATAAGGCCACAGGTTGGGCCGTCTTCTTTTTGCTCTTCCTCCTATACGTGTGTGTAATTGGGGGCTTGTACCTCGTGTCCGCACCAACTCCCCCCGGGTGAGAAGAACTCGACCCCGTCGAGTGGAAACCTGAAGAGCTCTGATAGTACTCCAGCAAATCAGGATCCAGTCGCAATAGCTCATCTCGAGTAATCCATGTGCAATCAGAATCTGGTCGCCCTCGCCACCGAACTAAGAAACGGTGAACTCCTCCATCCCTGGTAGAAACAATCTGCTCATCTAAAATAGCATCAATAGATTCTTTATGTGCATAGGGCAATTTTAAGGGTAAAGGAGTGGGAATAGGGGCATCAATAGGATTAGGCAAAGACTCATCAAAAGGGGTATCAGGAATAGTTGTGGGGCTTTTATAAGCAACTAGATCCTCAATATTAAAGGAGGAGCTAATACCATAATCATGAGGGAGGTCAATGACATATGCATTTGGGCCCATTCGTTTCAATACCTTGAATGGTCCGGCACTACGAGCCTGCAATTTCTTAACGGTCCCAGAGGGAAACCGTTCAGGTCGAATCCGAATCATGACATAATCCCCTACCTGAAACTCTGCATGACGTCGATGAGTGTCAGCATGAATTTTATATTGAGAATTACTTGCTTGAATTTTTTTGCGAATCTCATTATGCAAATCATGAATATGTCGTGCAAATGCCTCAGCAGACTCAGAAATCCTAACATGTGGGGACATGGGCAAAAGATCTAAAGGCTTCCTAGGTGTATATCCATGCACAACCTCAAAAGGACTAGCACCTATAGACCTATTGACAGAGCTATTATATGCAAGTTGGGCTACCGGAAGAATAGAATCCCAATTTCGATTGGCATCACCCACTAGACACCGAAGGAGGTTGCCTAGACTACGATTAACCACCTCAGTTTGACCATCAGTTTGAGGATGAAATGCCGTGGAAAATTTCAATTTGGTGCCCACTAAATGCCACAAGGTCTTCCAAAAATAACTCATGAAGCGAATATCCCTATCAGACACTATGGTTTTGGGAAGACCATAAAGTTTGACAATCTCATCAAAGTAGAGCTTTGCAATCTTAGAAGCATCAGAGGTCTTAGAACATGGTATGAAATGAGCCATCTTGGAGAAGCGATCAACAACTACTAAAATGGAATCATGCTTCCTAAAGGTGCGGGGTAAACCTAACACAAAGTCCATACTCACATCCTGCCATGGGCGATCCGGCACAGGTAGAGGTGTGTACAGGCCAGTGTTTTGCTTGCGATGTTTGGCTAGTTGACATGTACGACACTGACCAACTATCTTGGCAATGCCCCTCTTAAGACTAGGCCAATAGAATTGACGTTCCACTTCCTCAATTGTCTTGTCTCGGCCAAAATGACCTGCCAGGCCTCCTGCATGTATCTCCCAAACTAGGAAATCTCTCACTGAAGATCGAGGGATACATAACTTGTTGGCCTTGAACAAGTACCCATCTTGAAGGGTATAATCATCCAGGATTGGTCGTGGGGCATTACTTAGGCTAGTGTAGAGGTCCCCAAAATCTGGGCATGACTCATAATCATCCTTGAGCTGTTCAAACCCAGTAACCTTAACACTCATGATGGATAGCAAAGACACCCTTCGACTTAGTGCATCAGCAGCCTTATTCTCAATTCCCGCCCTATGCTTCACTACAAAGTGGTAGCGCTGCAAAAATTCAACCCAACTACCGTGCCTAAAATTCAGCTTCTTTTGGGAATGGAGATAGCGCAAAGCTTCATGATCAGAGTAGATAACAAATTCTCGAGACAACAGGTAATGGCGCCAATGCCAAAGAGCTCGAATAATGGCATAAAACTCTTTGTCATATGTGGAGTACTTTTGTTTAGCGTCATTCAACTTTTCACTGAAATAAGCAATTGGGTGACGCTCTTGACTAAGTACTCCCCCTATACCAATACCTGAGGCATCACATTCCACCTCAAAAGGCTTGGTAAAATCAGGGAGACGCATGACAGGTGCCTCAGTCATCTTTTGCTTTACCTCATTGAAAGCTTTAGCAGCAGCTTTAGTCCAAACAAACTCCCTTTGTTTCATGCAGTCAGTGATGGGGGACATAAGGGTACTAAACCCCTTGATGAATCGGCGATAAAAGGAAGCGAGCCCATGAAAGCTTCGAATTTCATGGATATTTTTGGGCTCGGGCCACTCCACAATCGCTTGAATCTTTTGGGGGTCGGCAGAAACTCCCTCAGAGGACACTATGAAACCTAGGAAGACGACTCTATTAGTGAGGAAAGAACACTTCTTGAGGTTGCCATATAGACTCTCCTTCCTAAGGGTAGTACAAACTTGAGTTAGGTGGTCTAAGTGTTGCTCCCTAGACTTACTATAGATGAGGATGTCATCAAAGTACACAACCAAGAATTTTCCCATAAAAGGCTTGAGCACTTGAGTCATCACTCTCATAAAGGTACTAGGAGCATTGGACAATCCAAAAGGCATCACCATCCACTCATATAAACCATCCTTCGTCTTGAAGGCAGTTTTCCACTTATCACCCGAACGAACCCTAATTTGATGATAGCCACTCTTTAAGTCTATCTTAGAGAAGATCATTGCTCCAGCCATCATATCTAACATGTCATCCAACCGGGGATAGGAAATCGATATTTCACAGTGATCTTGTTGATGGCGCGACTATCAACACACATCCGCCAAGTTCCATCTTTTTTTGGAGTTAAGAGTGCAGGGACCGCACAAGGACTCATGCTTTCACGTACAAAACCCTTCCTAAGTAGTTCTTCTACTTGCCTTTGCAACTCGGCATGCTCTGCAGGGCTCATCCTATAATGAGGCAAGTTAGGTAGGGCCGCTCCGGGCACAAAATCTATGGCGTGTTGTATGTCACGCATGGGTGGCAAATGATCGGGGAGTTCCTCAGGGAAAACGTCCTTAAATTCCTGGAGCACTAACCTCACTTCTTCAGGTTGCTCATCACTGGTCTCTCCACGTAATTCCCTGGCAACTAAGACAAACACCATGGACTCTTGAATTGCTACCCTTTCAAATGCCCTTGGACTTATGATGTTCAGGCCTTTCGCCTTTGGTGCTTCTGTCTTCTTGCTCATGCCAATTGGCTTGGGTTTCAAAGGAGTGAGCACAATCTTCTTACCTTCAAACATAAATGAGCAAGAATTGGATCGCCCATGAAGGGTGACATCCAGATCATACAGCCAAGGTCTACCTAAGATGATATGCCCTACATCCATGAGAATTACGTCACACCATATTTCAGCCTTGTAGGTGAGGAATTGAAGTGGGACAACACATCTTTCTTTTATGGCTATGGAGGAAGTATCCACCCAAGAAACTTTATATGGGTTAGGGTGTGGGGTCAATTTCAAGCCTAGGCGGGAAACAACGTTAGAAGACACTGCGTTAATGCAACTTCCACTATCTATGATAACCTTGCAAGTTTTGTCTCCACACTTAGTGTAAGTTTGAAAGATGGCACTTCTTAGCCAATCATCAGCGTCTCTGTGCTCTGCCAAGGCACACCTTACCACATTCACTCTAGGGATACCAAAGTTCTTGGAGTCATCAACTTGGAGAGAAATGGCTCTAATGCATGCGAGATAGCTAGGATCATCTTCCCATTCTGCTTCAACATCTTGGGTTTCTTCAACATTTGGATCATACACTAGCTCCTCAACATCTTCTACCTTTTCATCACCCTCTTGAATGACAAGGGTCCTAGAGGGACATCTAGCAGCGATGTGTCCAACCCCATTGCATTTGAAGCATTGGAGGCGAGACCCTAATCTTGAAGGCTCATTGACCACACCTTTTCCTTTTTCTTTTTTTCTTTTCTTTTTTTTTTTTTTTTTTTTTTTTTTTTTTTTTTTTTTTTTGCAAAATAATAAAACTACACTGCTGTGATGGACTTAAGAGGCTACAGACCTTAAAACAATTTCAAACGACAGACTACCAAATAACACAAGTCACGCTAAAGAAAAGAAAAACACAGTAATCAAAAGAGGCACGCGATCCGCTCGGCGATGGTCGGCAGTGCTAGTTGTCGACGATGGCGGCGGCGCAAGACGGGGAAGACTGCAGCGACGAAGTGGCAGCTGCCTGTCTCGGGGCTTGCATCGGCGGTGGCTTGACGTCCTCAGCGGCAGTGGTCAGGGGCGAAGGTGATTTCGACGGCGGTGGCTGATCTGTCTGCAGCTGGTGGCTGATGGGCTGCGGCGGCTGAGGGTTGATTTGTGGGTCTCGGCTGGTGGCTGATGGCTTGCGTGGTGTTTTTTTTTTTTTTTTGGTTTTGTGGGGTGTGGGTTCTGTGGTCAGAGGCGGGCACGGATGGTGGTCACCGGCTTGGGAGGCGTCACTGGCTTCTCTGATGGCTTGGGGATGAAAAACTCATGTGGGGCTGCGGGGTATACACGGATCGCTGGGATTGGTTTGGGCTTGTTCAAGATTTCATGGGGCAAATACTTGAAAGGTACTGACATATTTGGATGGCTTACTCTTTTGTTGGTTTTGCTTTCTATTGGTTGTCTACGGTTGTGTTGTATGGACCGGAAGTTTGCTCTGATACCAAAACTGACGTAGGACAACCACTCTAACAATAGAACAATAGATAAACCCTAGGAGTCAGCACCTAAGGGCTGCTTGGAGTCAGCACCAAGCAAACTGGAGTCGGCACCAGTGAAAGAAAACACACGTTTATTTTTAATAATTCTCAAAAACTGTCTTACAATAATCTGAAAAATTGTTTAAATAGCCAACAATAAAAAAACCCTAAAGAAACCCTAATCATTAAATGTTCGGGCTTGCTTAATTTCAAGCCCAATAACTAGTATGCTCCATCCATAAGGCCACAGGTTGGGCCGTCTTCTTTTTGCTCTTCCTCCTATACGTGTGTGTAATTGGGGGCTTGTACCTCGTGTCCGCACCAGTATGTGTGTGTGAGAGTATACACAAGTACATTAAATAAATCTGATTGTCTAGCAGTCAAATCTGGGTACAGAATCACTTTGAATTTGATTCCAGTACACAGAATATGATATGGGGTACTGCTTATATGCTCAAATGTAACGAGTTCCGTAACAATCAAACACACTTGACGTCTGTGTATAGCGGAACTGGTACTGAGGTTGAAGCCCTTTCATCCAACCTCTGACGAGGCAAGGGTTTTTTATATGGCAGTATCGGGAAATATAGTCAGCAACAGACAAAAGTTTGAGACATTATTCATATATTAAAAACAATATCAATTAGGTCTTGCCACAGAAGGAGATTGAAGAGGACGACTTAAGTGGCTTTTGTACTTCGAGAGATATCGACCCTTTTTTTTCCCCTAACTGGATTTTACTAGTAATTTTTCTTTTATCATCTAACACATATCCAGGCATTTGTAAGCCAGCAACACAGCATCCAAATATTAAAATGAGAGTTGAACATGATCTAGCAATTTATTGAAAAAAATGAATCTTGAATGCTAAATGTTTTACCTCCCATCCAACAATTTCCAATCAAGGCCCTGAAGAATATCTAACAAAACTGAGAACTTAATACAAACTCTATTAATCAACGCAAATAATGTTACGTTCTTGATGCTGCCATGGAAGATTAAGTTGTTATCACTTCACAAGTTCAACTGTTCAAGATTTATTTTATGAGGCCATGTGCCAAGTCCAATTGAAGTAAAAGTGGGGTTTTAAAGGTCTAGTTATATGTGTCCTAAGATTGAAACAGTTTTTATTTGGGTTTTTATTCAACAAGTTCTGGTCAATTTTGTAATTAGGGGCAGAAGTGAATTTAGGGGTTTTTTTTTTTTTTTTTTTTAATCTAGAATTTTCTAGGAGATCATAACTATCTTAGGTTTTATTTTCTTTGAGTCCAAGTTAGTCTTTTACATGTTGGCCTTATTGTTTATTTTCTCTCTCTTTGTTCTCTGCTTTCTTCTTCTCTTTCTTATGGTACTGTTCATACTCATACAGGCCATACCATAAATTTCTCTCTTTTCCTTCTTTGTTATATCCCAAACCCTAAGTAAAGCCCTTCCTCTTGCCTATCAACACCATAACTCCCCACACATTTTCTCTATCAAATCACCATAAAAAACTCATCAAACCCTTGCCAAGTTTGAGTCTTCACCTTTTCTTCTACAACTTCATACCCTAGATCTATTAATCCTCCCAAACTTAACCCATTGAAAGCACCTATATACAAATTCCCAATTTATGTTACAAACTGGTTGAGATTACTTGTTTTGCTGTAATAAGGCAAGCAAAGCAAGGAACAAATACTCTTATTTAGAGTTTTAACTTCAATGAAATTGAGCCAAGAGATATTCTGGAAGGTTTTAACAGCATGCAAGAAATCTTTTTGTTTTTATTGGTAAGTTACACGTGAGTAAAAGAGGAGGAGAATGCTCATAGCAACATTGAAAAAGAAATCTAGCAACTAGAGCATATCATTATTCCAAAAATATAATATCAAGAACTACCAATGACTCATATCACAAACAAAAAAAAAAAAAAAATGATTTCAAGAAAGACCTTATAGAAGTACAAAAGTTTGAATCCTACCAATTGACTTTTGCCAATCAACTCTAACTCAACCAGCACCTCCTCCCCTTGCAAGTGCTAGATGGAGGGTGAGGTCGGGGGTTCAAGACCCACTAGATGCATGTGTAACTTACCAAAAGAAAAAGACCTTAAAGAAGCTAGAGATAATGGATAGAGCATTAGATACCCCAACAGACTCCCAATCAGTACTTTGGAAATAGTGATTCAATACTCCTTGAAGATGCCATCCAATCAACTTCAAGCATCTTCAAGGCATCTTCCCCTCACCTCCCCTACCCCCAAGGCCACCACCCTGTTTATTTTGCTGCCTGATACTTAATTTTTTAAAATGAATGGGTGTTGACTTGAACTCTACATGAATAACTTTAAACTTATTAAATAACTATATTTGTTTAAAGAAACTAGTAAATATGTTAGGGTAATTGATGGAACAAATCGAAATATCACTCCTTCGAACAAGATAATCACACTGAGTGCACCCCGCTATACTTGGTTTGTGTTTTTTTTAATAAAATTTGTCATTACTTATACAAAAAAGAAAAATCAAGATAATCCCACTACCGCAAACATAGAAAGGACAAGTCACAAGAAAACTCAACAATTCGAACATCTCAAGCCACAATCATGCAATTTCAAGCACATAATGCAACATTGGAAAACTTTTTTGGATTGCAAACAGAATCTTACCAGGACGTTCAGTAGGTTGGTCATGCCTGCCAACAGCAAAACCAAGGCCACTCCGATGAGGAGCAGCTGTTGGTTGTGGAGGCAATTCGTGTGCCTCACCTATCCTTTTAGAATCAGGAAGAAGAATTTCATCCATAGACATGTAGAAACTTTTAATCTAAGCATGGATGTTTTCTTGGACTAGCTTCTGTTGATCAGCAAGAGAGGCTTTACTAGCCATTTCAATGATCCCCTCTGCATCTGCCTCCCCAGCATCCCTTCCCAAACGGTTGTAGCTGGATGTTTAAGTCTTTCATGAGAAAAAGTTTGAGATTAAAGGACACCCAATGAATTTGAACACTGAGTGACAAAGGAAGCATAAATTCACATGAAGCAAAGTGGCAAAGTAGGGAACAAACAAAATAGCATCTACACAAAATGCAATAGACATTATTTAAATGTTCACTTTTGGCTTAATCAATCAAAAAGTTAAAAGAAATTTATCTTTTGTTGAAGTACTTGACATTGATGCACAAGATCTAAGAAGCTAAAACTTGGATAGAAGTGAGGCAAACATTAAGTTCAAGTTATTTCAAGAAGTAATAAATATTTTGATTCACAAGGGATATGTCACAATCAGTGAGAGAACAACCTAAATGTAAACAATGAAATTCTTAATCTCTACATGGTCAATAGCCAGCACAACACCCATATTTTTCCTTTTTCTTATGTTTTGTGGATGCAGAAAAGGGAAAACACAAAGAATGTCTCAGTGAGAAAACAACCTAAGTGATAATATCTACATGATCAATAGCTAGCACTACGTCCCTATCTTTCCTTCTCTTATAGAGTATGATTCTCAAAAAAATATATCGACATGCATGAAATGATTGAGGGCTCCAAGGGTTTTGTGGGATTGCCATATGCCTATGGATGAAAGGAATGTCTTTAAGATATCTACAAGACTGAATATTCTTTGTTAAGCAACTTGTTGGGCAAACAAGTTTTTTGTTGTTCAATTTGTGATCATCGATATATGTTGAATATGAAATGGATGATTGGCGAAAAGAAAAGAATATTAATATAGCTATAGTAAAAACTAGAGCAAAATGAGATGTCATGGACAACTAAAAATAAAATGCAGAGAAAGAGTTCATCACCCAATGATTAAAGGCACTGCAAAGACAATTAGATCTGAGACAATTATACCAATTGATAGGGTTGGAATCTAAGTATCTACTCCCTTTTAAAAAAAAATATTGGTAAGTTACACACCCAGCAAGTTTTGAATCCGAAAACTTACCCTTAATCCCATTCTATGGGAGGAGGAAATGTCATTTCAGGTACAGCTCATTGTTATGGTAATTTTTTTCTAATTAATTTGACCATAGCATCTACTCCACAACAGTTACTACTTCAAACATAAGCATGTTTATCAACAAAATTGAGGAAAATAATTCACTCAAGAGGTTTACTAAAACCAATCAAATGGTCTACACTCTACACTACAATATGCTACCTATATTTGCACATTAACACAAACAACAGCATTACTGAAACTAGCCAGTAGACACATACAGTTCATGTTTAAAGGTACATGAGAGATAATTCAAATAACAAATTCACAGTTACAACTGACCTGGTATATAGAAACAATCTATTTATGTCTGCTTCAAATTGTAACTGTCTTGGATCCCTTGCAAAAGTGGGACTTTTTGCAAGAGTTTTCACAGCCTGTAAATACCCATTTACAAAAGAGAAAAAGGGTCATTCAAAAAACACCACAAAAGAAGAAAACAAAGGCATAAATGAAACGAAGTTTTAATCTATATGACTAATACTGATCTGGGTTTTCACTAAGAACAAAAAACCATATCAGATTAGTTCAATAACAGTCATAGATTGTGTTCAATCGAGTAGAACTTAATGGAAATCCATTTTTACTACTAGTGAGAAATGGAGAACAGTATTTTCAGTAGAAGTGTAAAACTAAAACCACAAAGAGAGAGAAAGAGAGAGAGACCTCTTGGAATTTGTTGAATAGAAAAGCCATTGTGAAATGAATCAGTGAGTCCAAAAAGCAATCTTTTTGGTTCAGTGAGCTGAACTCCGAAATAGACTGCAAGGTAAACGAAGAGTGTGCGCTTTCCGTAACGACCTTTTATGGTGGCGTGCCTGTGCCTTGGTGTTACTGAAAAAGTCTATTGTGTCGACTTTAGAGTTGTAACGTCGACTATATCTTTGACCTCTCAATTTATTTCTTGTTTCACATTTCAATGACCTGGCCAAAAACTTGTCTGTGGTCTGTGCCTTGGTTTGTTAGGTCGAAATTAATTCGCCGTAATAATTTTAAAAATACTTCAAAAAAAGAATAAAATATTATTTTGATACATAAACTTTATCAAAATATTATTCTCATCCCTAAACCTTGTAAAGAGTTTTTATTTAATAGTTCTTGAGGCAAAATAAGGACAAAAATAAATTTTTTTCAATATTTTAATGATGAAAAATAATCTTTTCTAAAATTTAAAGACAAAAATTAAAATATTTAAAAATAATTTAGAGATGAAAAATGAATTTTTAAAAATTTAAGGATAAAAAATAATTTTTTGATAAAGTTTATGAATAAAAATAACATTTTAGTCTAAAAATAAAAAGGATAAGAGATAATCTTACCTTCTTTTTTTCCTGAATAGATAATCTTACCATTTATACAGTTTACAGTTTACTCTTGATTTTTGTTAGCAAGTGATCCGTTCTAATAGGTTTTCCCTGTTGATTATTTAAAAAATAAATAAAAGGCCCATCATTGGCTTCAATAATATGGTGGCCATAGTTAGCCCTTTAAGCATGAATCCCTAGCAAAAGTGGGCTTTTGCAAGAGTTTTCATAGCCTGCGAATATCATTCACAAAAGAGCAAATGGGCCATACAAAAACACAGAAAAAAAAACAAAACAAAGGCCTAAATGAAAGAAGGTTTTAATAGTCATGACAAATATTGTAATGGGTTTGCCCAAAGAACAAGAGCCAAAACTCATATTAGTCCAACAAAAGTAATTGATTTGGCTCAATTGAGTAGAGCTTGTTGGTTCCATAATGGAAAACCCATTTTTGCTATTGAGAAATGGAGATCAGTATTTTCAGTAAAACCGCAAAACTAAAACGATAAATAATTCTTCATTAAATGACTAGTATCACTATATAGATAAATAGTTCTTACACATCATATTCAAGAATCATAATCCGTAGCATTTTGTTCATGTATGTTTACGATACATCCAAGATGAAATAAGATCAAGAAAATATCTTTTGCAAATGATTCTTTTTGGCCTTTTGAAGAGCATGAACCCGTGCCACCTCCTGAAGTATAAACAAAGAATTAAATAATATATTTAAAGTAGGCTACTACACGTTAATATGAGCAAAACAATATTAAGAATATATTACTTGAACAGTGCCTTTTAGCTAGATAATGATACCTTTCACTTACTAAGGCAGACTCTTAGCTTTTCAATAACCAATTCAACTTTATCATTGTATTCACATAAATCCAATCTCTTATGTCATCAGAAAATTTGAAACAAGAATGCCTCCAAGTCCTATTGAAGAAGAGAGCTCCACAAATTGCCCAAAAGCCAGCTGCAAGTCCAACTCCCATACCTAGATAGAAGCTGGAATTTATAGAGTCATCTTCAGCACTGCCAGTTGGTGATCACTTCAAAGATTCTTCCT
This sequence comes from Quercus berberidifolia, assembly GCA_028535905.1. Lineage (NCBI taxonomy): Eukaryota > Viridiplantae > Streptophyta > Magnoliopsida > Fagales > Fagaceae > Quercus > Quercus berberidifolia. The sequence goes on from JAPQVW010000025.1 coordinate 65,521, forward strand.
CTGTTGTGCAATTTTTTGGAAGAGGATCACCACATAGTTGAGGATTGCCAACATAGCTGAGTGCATCAAAAGATTGAAGTTGGGTGCTTGAAGGAATTCTACCAGATAAGTTGTTGTAAGACAAATCCAAGTAACTAAGAAATGTCAAATTAGACATGCTTGGTGGAATTTTCCCCGATAGATGATTTCTTGAGAGATCAATTGACTCCAACTCTTTCATACTCCCAATTTTGTCTGATATCTTTCCCATCAAATGATTTTGAGACAAATTCAAAAAACGTAATTCAAAAAGAACACAAATTTCAGCAGGGATTGATCCAGACAAGTTGTTATTTGAAAGATCTATGATCTTAACAAATTCTAGATTCCTTGCATATTCCAATTCCTTACCCTTGGGAACCAACTTAAGATTCTCAATGTAGGATACATAACCATACATATATTTTAAAGGTTCAAAAGGAAAAACTTGAATATTGGGTTCTGGTAGTGCCATCGCACTAATATTTTTCAAGCAATTTGGTATGACACCAGATAGACTATTATCAGCAAGATCCAATACTCTAAGAGAAGAAACTTGGCATATTTGTGGAGGTATACGACCTTTAAATTCATTTGATCTTAGACAAAGAACTAACAGATTTGTCATTTCTCCAATCCAAGGTGGTATGATCCCTGTCAAATGATTATTACCTATATCAATGAGCCCAAAATTTGAGCAATTTTTGAATGATGAAGGAATATCTCCAGAGATGCTATTGTTTTGTAAACGCAATGATTGGAGATTAACTAAAGCCCCCATGGAGTAGGGAATTCTACTTGCTAGACTATTACTCCCTAAGTTTAAATGGATCAAAGACTGCCAATACCTCCAACAATGAGAAAGTTCTCCTGACAATAGATTGTTTGATGCATCTAAGACCACTAATTTATTCTTTCTAATCACCTTTTGGCATAAGAAAGTGGAAATGGGTCCAGAATATGAGTTGTTAGCTAAATTGAGCACTTTGACATTTTCAGACAATAATGGAAAGCGACCCTTGAAGTGATTAGATCTTAGATTTATAACAGTAGAATTCAGCAAAATATTCGACAAATCCCCTTCTATGTGATTGTCAGATAGATCGATAGCTTCAACATTTGAAGTCCAATTCCAAAACCAACTCGGAGCCTTGCTTGAAATTCCTGACATTGACATATCCAAAAACCCAAGGGATCTTTGTGATTGTAGCCATGAAGGAAAATTAGGACCTATCTTGATTGAGCTCATGGAGACATACTCAAGTTGAAAGGGGGGAACCCAATTGGAATTGACATTAAAGACCAATTGTGGTTGAGACATAGAGAGATCCTTTAGTTTTGATAGTTTTTTGAAATGCCCTTATTCTATAGTTCCTGTTAAGAAATTATTTTGGATATATAACTCCTCTAGATTTGAGAGAAGCCCAAGACTCTTTGGAATGGTGCCATTCAGCTGATTTTGGTTGAGGGATAATGTTCTCATATGAGATAAATTCCCAACAGATACAGGGATAGGACCATTTAAAGAATTAAAAGAGAGATCGAGATATGTTAGATGCTTAAGCTGGCCTAATGACTCTGGAATTTTTCCAATTAGATGATTGGGATACAAGGATAGATATTCCAATTTCTCTAAATTGAAAATGCTGGGCGGTATCTCGCCTTTCAAAGAACTATCGTCCAGGTAAAGCTTTAAGAGACTTGTACTGAGATTAGAGAACCAATTAGGTATCTCATGATTGAAATGATTTCCAGAAAGATAAAGTACTTGAAGAGATGTGAAATTGACAAATCCAAGAGATGGATTCAAACTATCAAGCTTACAATTGGACAAGTATAGCTCAGAAAGAGAGGAGAACTTACTCATTATTTGAAGCCAATCAGTTTCTTTGTGAAGGTCAACTGAGCTTAGGTCAATGTATTGAATGGAAAAGAGACCAGACATCCAATAAAGATTATCTGCATAGAGATCAAAATTAGATCCAAGATACAGATAGCAAAGGCTTGAAAGGTTCCCAAGCTGATGAGGAATGAGTCCAGAGAAGTTGGCGTCCGAGAGGTCAAGATGTGTGAGATTACCCATTGAGCCAAGGAAAGTTGGAATAGGAGTACGATTAAAGTCATTGAAACTCAAGTCCAAGTAATTCAAAAACTCTAATTCAAGCAATGAGTGACTAATTTCACCCCCTATCCCGGTATACGCTAGGTGGAGCTCTGTGACTCGACTGGTTTTGTTATCACAATGAACACCATCCCATCTACAGCAATCTTCTTGGCTAGACCAGGACGAGAGTAAGTTGAAAGGATCAGTGAGGCCTCGTTTGAGGCTAAGAAGTGCTTCTTTGTCTTTTTCATTGCAAGAGACCTCATTTGACATTGTTTTGAGGAAGCTTAAACTGAAGGTAGCAGCAAAGAACCATAGTAAGAAAAGCACATGAGTTGCAAAAGAGGCACCCATGACAAAGAAAAACAAAAACGAAGGAAGAGAAGCTGAGTGTGAGTAGTGGAGGTGATGCAATTGGAGACTACTAGCTCGTGACAATATATACTGATGAATCTACTGGGTATGATAATATGTACTGATGAGACTTTGACTTGTTGAAAAAATTATAGTGATTCTTCGAAACAATCATTATCTTATCAAGATAATTTTTTCAATGAAGACTTTGACTTGTTGACTTAAGCCAAACGCCAAAAGATCAATACCGTCTTTCACTTTAACGCGTAGAAATAATTGTTTATTGTGTATCAAAGTCATCAAGACTTTGACCTATTTACCTTTTTTTTTTGGTTCGGTGACTTGTTTTGCAAGTCATCAGGAAAGGTTTTTTATCCAATGAGCACACTGTATATGTCTCTGGTCTAACCTTCGGCATTTTGTCCCTTTCTTTCGTTTTTGTTACTCCTTATTGCAGAAAAATAAAATCTCATGTATGGAACTCTGTTTATGCAAATCTGTTTGCACAAAAGTAAATTCTTATTTAAGTTCAGCATTAAATGACATGATTGCGAAATGGTTATTATTTAAGGGTTGATACCTTTGCCCAATATTCTACTAGTTGATATAAACAGTAAGATCTATTTAAATTTAGACATTGGATATTCATTGGAAACAGTATTGTAGTAATTTTTGTGCTCCGTGGTTTCCTAATTCCCAGCAATTTAGATCTACTCATCAGCAAAATTTGGGCACTTCAAAGTTCAGACTGTAGCAGTGCCCATGGATGCTACAATGAATGGGGAACCCCAGCTATTCAATGACCATAATATTCCAGACCAGCCAATTACTGCAATTGTTGCCACACCTGTATCAGCATGACAACAACACCGGCAACACCATTGCTTCGGGGATTCCATCCCCCTGTGCACACACGCAGAGAATTCCCCTTGTCTTCCAATCCCTCCATTGTCCTTTATGTCCTTACAGCATGTAATTTGGATCCACAAGATCTTGCAAAACTAGAGGCATGTAGAGATCCTATTAAGTGCTAACAAGCATATGCGTTTTAGTTGGGATGTTTTATGCTTTAAGCTTTATTCTTATTTAAGTCCATACTGAAATGTTTCCAATATCATTTTGCGTGATCATCCTAGAAGGGCTGATCCTTATCTATATTGACCTATGTATTTCTAGTTAGTTTTTGAAAAATCAATTTCCAAGTACTTATGCTTTGATGGAGTTAATATCTGGATCAAAATTTCTGATGGTTTTTAGGATCCTTAAAACAACAATTGAATTAACCTAGGTAATTAGCTAAGTTGTTACTTAGTCCAATTTAACAAATCTAGGTTATCACAATCACAAAGATCATATCATGTAAAGCAGCGGAAAGATAAATAACACAAAGATATGATTACCTAGGAAACCAAACCGGTAAAAACCTAGGGAGGATTTAACCTATCTATTCTCAAGGTAAACTTGAATCCACTATCTTGAAAGAATCGAAGTTCATACAATAAGACTTACAAGTCCCCACACTCGACTTTTTATTGCTATCAACTAGTAGAACTTACTGACACGACTATGTGCAAGCTCTGAATTCACGGACTCCTTCTTTCTTGGATTCACCACCAGATACAAGCACACCCACTTGTGTTTTCTTTAAACTTCAATGGTAGCAACCGAGTTGATCATCAAGGTGTAGATAAAATCTCCTACTTGAAAACCCTTAGTTTGTGTAAAGGCTCTAGATCTCACAAGAGATTTACACAAACAGTAATATGAACAACACTAAAACGTGGTTAGGGTTTGCCTTTTATACTTAGGATAAATTAGAAAACCCTAAACGTTTTAAACAACTAGAGCTGAGTTGAAAATCTTCAGAAAAACACATTCTACCCGAGATTCGATCGATTGAGCCTAAGCTTCGATCGATCGAGCCAGGCCGAAATGCACAATACTTTCTACATTAGCTTGATTCCAACTTTACATAAAATATACAACTTTGAGCAAGACTAAAACACTTCTAAACACATTGTTTTGATCATGGTTTGCCAACAATACACATTAGAGTTCTAAATACATAAAAACCTAAGTTTTTAGAACCTAACAATTTCCATGCTAAAGGTTGGTTTTTTGGTGAACTATTTTCCATTTTAGTGCTTTTGATACAATAATTAAGGGATGAGCGTCACTAGAATTAGATTAGAAAATGAGAGTATACAAAAAATACACATCTGGAAATTCATTTAGGGGACATTTGTCTGGAACACAAGGCTCATGATCGATTAAAATCTCATATGACATGATTTCATTACTAATAATATGGGCTTTAAGCCAAACCCTCATAAATCAATGCTCACCACACATAAGTGATGAGATGTGCTAGGTTCATTAGACGGAATAAAAATCCCCTATTACATTTTATCTGTCACCAATTGCAATTTGCTATATGTCATTTTTTTTCCTAATAAAGTAATCAAGTTTGTGATGACAAAGAAAATCAAACATAATATAATATAGCTGGTGGAACATAAAATTGAACACTCATAGCAGAACAATGGACTTTTATATTCCACTTGACGATCATTTTTCACATAGCCACTTAGATTTCTTCATTAGTATCAATGTCATCAGACTTTTTTACTTCTTTTGGTTAACAATTCACTTCCCCCACTATGGCATAATTTTCCATAATGCATTTTCCACCGTGTGACATAATTTTCATGTAAGACCATGTCAAACGTCCAACTTCTAGATTTCTTCATTAGTATCATTGTAATTATCAGACTTTTTGACTTCTACCCTCAACCAAATTTGAGCACTTCAAACTGTGGCAGTGCCCGTGGATGCTACAATGAATAAAACCCCAACTATTCAATAACATTGACATTCCTAACCAGCCAATTATTGCTATTGTTGCCACACCTGTATCAGCATTCCAAACCCTCCATTGTCCATTTGTCCTTCATGTCCTCATAGCTTGTAATTTGAATCCTCAAGATCTTCCAAAACTAGAGACAAGTAGAGATTATTTACATTTGAGAATGGAATTCTTTAATTTTTAACATGTTTATACATTCAGCTCCAACAGCTCAACTGCTCAAGACAACTTGGACATGCCACCACTGAAGAGGTCTATCAGGTTGTGAACATTTTAACGTTCTTAGACCGGAGAAGATGAATGCAAGATTATGTGAAGGAACTATATTTCTCAGCCATCAGGAAAGGAAGCAAGTTTCTATTACAATGGTTTAGAACTTATAATGACAACATTGCAAAGACAAAAAAAGTAAAAACAATTAAGGAAAGAACTTTGAATGGATCGAAATGGACTGAGGTAGAGTAAAGTGGACTGTCTGGACCGAATGAACCAAAGTGGACCAAAGTGTATTGAACGGACCAAAGTGGGCTGAAAACTGGACTAAAATGGACCAATGCAGACCTCAGAAGACCGAAGTGGACTGAAATAGACCAAAGTGTACCAAAATGGACCGAAATATACTAAAATAGACCGAATTCGACCACAGTAGACCGAATTGGACGAAAAGGACTGAAGTGGACCAAAATGGAGTGAATGGACCGAAGTGGACAAAATTGAGCACGGTGGACCCAACTGGAACAAATACATCATCTAGAAACAACCAAGACACAATTTGGAACATGCATGAATTAAAAGAGTAAAATTTTGATGCTTAAAAATGCATGATTAAAGAAATTACCAAGTTTTCGAAACCCTAGACTAGGAAAGTGCAGAAATTCAAACAATGTAGAGCAACGAACTCCTTAAAAAATGGGATATGTGAGTCATTGGTCAAATGGTCCGCTGTGATGTTCAAAATCAACATTTTGAGTCAATTGTTCGATTGGGCTGTTTAGCCCTGACCTAAGAAATTTTTTTCTAGGAATAATCCTCAGAGGTACTGAATTTTCTAGTTGCAGAAGAATGGATTTGAAAACGTTAGAGAAGGGTCTAAAGGTCTAAGATTTATTATCCAAGTCCAAGGCTTTCCAGATTCCACTCTTCTTGCAACCGTTAGGTTTGGTGATTTGGAAAATAATTAGGAGTATTATCAAATTAATATTATTTTCCAAATTATCTCATTTAGGTTTTAACCTAAAAATTTAGGCACAACTAAGAGAACATAATAGATGCGTATAGTTTAAAGAAACGATTGTTCAATTTATACATGTAGTAAAGAATATTGCAAATACATTATGCCATGTCTTGTGTATTGTCGTTGTAGAAAAGGTCACGTTTACGTGTTGTTCCCAAGGCTAGGTCATGGCCCACATATTGCCCGCATTGATAGGATCATTGAAAGTATTTCATGACAAAGAATTTAATCAAGCGTACATTCAAACATGATCGGTTTAGTTTTGCAAATGCAATAGCTCAAGAATTATAGGAAAGTAATATTAGATTAAAATCAAATGTTCATAATGCATCCATGCACAATACAATACGCAAAAAGGATTTTAACGAATTAAGGACACTTTGAAAATATGGAAATTTATCTAGAATGAACATACAAATGGGTTCATCAATGACTCAAACGAAAACCAAACCTATGTTAATTCACAACCATGATCATTAAAACCTATAGCAATTAGCGAACCACACATAATAATACCTACTAAGAAAAAGTTTAAAATGAATTTTTATCCTATTCTGTCTGTGGGCTCCAAAGATTCTGTCAAAGACATGTTAAATTTATATCCAAGGTTCTAGTTCCACTAGTTTGAGCCCAAAAATCCAAATTTTATAAATCTATAGGATCTAACAAAACCACAACAATTTTGGTTAATTTAACTTAAATTTATGAATAAAGAACAAATATATACATACCCTAACTCAATCTAGCAAATTCAACTTGAAAACAGGTGTTGACAGTTCCCAAAAATTCCCAAATAAGTCTCAACAATTCCCGAAAAACCATTTTGAAAAACTCATGGCTGAGAAAGGGTTGATGTCAACGTAGACTAGAAATCTCATTAGTACAAACCCATTGAAGTCGCATTTTGTGGGGTTGGTCCTAGCCATCAAGATCACATCATTCCATGGTGAATAATGCAGTACATTGGTTAGTTAGGGGCCGTTTGGTAACGTTGTTTGTATTTTTTAGAAATGCATGTGGGTGAAAAAGTGTGTGAAAATTAGTGTAATGTTATTTAGAAAACTGAAAATATGTGTTTGAAAACATGTGTTTAAACACATGTACCAAACATCCCCTAAAGTTTGAACTACATGTGACCACACAAGAGGAAACATCATTTATGCTTTGGAAAACATCATAAGAAGAGGTTTTTAGCATGGAATACTGAAAACATAATTTCGTACTCACCAATTCAATAACTTTCACTCTTTATCTGATTGTATGTTTTATTCTGGTGAGCCATATCAACATATATAATATTTTGGTCAACTTAGGTTAAATTTGGTTAATTTCAGTGCATTTACCTGAGAATGAAAAAAAAATACAAGTTTGGGTTGAGAATACCTATTCTAAATCCAAATTTATTATAAAAAAATACATATTAAAAAAAGTGATATTATTATTTTTAATTGTTTAATTTAATGATTTGTGGTATTATCTTTCTTTATGTCCCCACCCCCCGCGGGGTTTAGCTGATATTAGTATTTTAATTTTTGAGTGAATTACACAAGTGTTTTGATAAAGATATAATTTGAATTTGAAGACCAATTGAGGATAAAACTGTCTAAGATATTAGGAAGACACAATGAATTGAAGTAACAGTAATTATAAAATAAAATAGAAAGTGTGAAAAGAGTTTTTTCTAAATTAAAGTAGATGAATGTGTAAAGGCAAAGCATATGAAAATTTAAAACTATCAAAGATATTATTAGGAAAAAAAATTTGTCAAAGATGATGTGTAAAGTCAATTGGTTAATATATTTAATATTATAAAAACAATTAGAGGAACAAATCAATAGAGAAAATGATGATGTGGTTGGTGATATAACTCAAAAGGAGCGTAGCATTTATTGTTGCTACACTCCCAGCCTCCCACTACAAAAAACTCTGGGTTTAGGCGGTTTTTTTTTTTTTTTTTTTTTTTTTTTTTTTTCTTTTCAAATTTTCTGCTATTTAAAAATGGGAAAGACAGGTTTGGGTCAAGAATTCCTATTTTAAATTTGAATTTATTAAAAATTATATAGATGACAACATTTAATAATATTGTTTTAAATTGTTTAATTTAATGTTTTGTGATATTATCTTTCTTTATGGTCTTCTACCTTTAGTCAATATTAGTATTTTAATGTTTGAATAAATTACATAATTTTAGTGTTTTGATATGATATAATTTGAATTTGAAGTTAGTCACAGCACCATAGGTACCAACAATGGTATTTTAAGTACTAGCCCACGGTCAGCAGTTAGGTCCACTGCTTTTGATCTCCTGGGCGCAGCACTATCTAGTCTAGCAAACCAAAGGAGGAGATCTTTCTGGTTGAGAGGGCGAAATCCGAAGGCAAAATCACCAGAAAGTGATGGCCAAGAAGTGCTGTTGTCTCGGTTGTAGAGTTGCCGACGGTAACATTACTAAGTTTCTGAGTCAAGTATATACTATATGCAAGTCTTCCTTTTGATTTAATCCAAGTCTTCCTTTATATTAGTACTATTCATTTTATTGTGTTAAAAAACACCAACTAATTAATGATCCACATATTGATACATATATAAACCAAACATAAAAGTACAAGATAACGGAAGCTGGCACCGTATATGATTAACCATATTTTGTATTCACATGTTTGATTGGGTCTTTTTAATGCATAAAAGTTTTCCAAATCACTAGTTTATTCATTCTCACACTCAAAACATAGCTAGTTGGTCAGGTTTTAGCTATAGAGGTCATGGATTAAGCTATTCTACATATGAAAATCCATGTCCCTGAGAACCAATGAATAGTGTAGTCCACAACTTTGGTGGACCAAAACTTATATATTAGTGGTTAATTTACGAGAAACAGTTAAATAATAATATATAATATAAAACAAAACAAGCTAAGGATATTCAAACTAAGAAAATTTATCATATGTATCCGATACATGTAATATTACTTCGGTTGAAACTAGCATTATTAGAACTCTATAACCTTGGATAGAAATTTAATAGTTCTTGACAGAATATATGGAGCCCGTAGGCATGAATAATGTCACATATTGGACTCATGCATGGCAACCAATGAATGGGTGAGACACGTTTAATAGGAATGAAAAATGTCACATATTTTACTCATGCATGGCAACCAATCTGGAGCCCGTAGCCATAAATAATGTCATATTACATGGGAAACAACTTTTCGAAGTCGAAGTACACTTCTTCCTTTGATTGTTTTTTTCAATCTAAAGTAGTCCAACCATGCATGCTCCGAGGAAATTGATGTTTTTGTCGCAGCGGCAAATTGTAGGAAGCAGCATCGCTGAGTTAGCACTAAATTTGAGAGTGAAACATAAGAGCATTCTTATCGAGGGTGCTATAAGTGCTAAAATGCTATTTTTAACATTTATAACCATAAAAATCCACTCCATCAAAGATACCACATGCTAAAAAATTTGACATCTTGTTACAGTACACTCTCATTTTTGAGAGCACACTATAGCAAGATGTTATAATATTTTTAATTCTCTCTCTCCTCAGACTCAGACTCACTCTGTCCTCTTTGTCACTCTCACTCTCTCTATCTTTTCTCTCTGCTTCTCACTAACTCCGGTCTCTCTCCGTCTCCCTCTTTCTCACTAAGCGACAATTTGACTTCGGCAACCAATGTGGATAGTGGTTCAGCAAAACCAGTGAAGAAGATGAGGTCGAGTTTGTGGTTTGTGGGTCTCTGTTGCTGATCAGGGTGGCTGGGTTGCAGTGGTTCGGCGAGCGTGGCTGGGTTTCGAGAGGTGTGGTGGGTTTGGGTGGGTTTTGTGATTTGATTTTGTGTGATAAATTTCTTCAAATATGCTCTTTCTGATTTTAGGTCTGTGATTTCTAACATGAGTTTGTGATTTGTGGTTTGTGATTCGTGGGTTTCTATTCGTCGCTTTTCACCGAGGGTGGGTTGTTTTGATTCTGTGATTTTGGTTGTTTTATGGGTTTTATGCTTTGATTTTGGTGGGTATGATTTGATTTGTGATTTGGTGGGCTTCTGGGTCTTTGTTGTGATTTGATTTTGGCTAGGTTTTGGCCGTGGTGGTGGTTGTGATTTGATTTTGGCTAGGTTTCGACAGTGGTGCATGGTTGGAGGTGATGAGCTTGAAAAGCTCTGGCCATGGATGTTCAAAAGGAGAGCTCAGTTTAAGAGGGAGGGCTCGAAGGGATGAGAAGGGTTTTAGGCCAAGAATATGGAGAGGGTGAGCCTTAGGGTTGAACCACTGTGGAGTGGTGGCGTTGATGTTTAGAGATGGAGCTTGGTGGTCAACCATGGAGCACGGGTTTGAGAGCAGAAGATCAAAGAGAGGGAGAAGGTTCTAGATCTGTTGGGTTGAGAAAAAGAGAGAGGCAGAGGGAGAGAGAGGAAGAATAAAAAATAATAAAGAAAGAATATTTAAATGAAGTGGTAAAAAAAATAGAAGTTTTGATGTAGGATGTATTGTAAAGTAATGTGTTAAATATAATAAAGTTGGTTTTTTAGATGATAAATGCTAAAATTTTTACAATTTTTTATGAGAATGCTCTAAGTAGGCCTTATGTAGTATGGACATTGACACTAGTACAAGTATGACACAATGACATGAATAATTTCTGAAAAATTATAACATAACATAATTGGTACATCAATGATACGAAATGGGTATGACACTCTTAATGAAGTTTTTGTGCTTTCTAAAGTAGGCCTAATAAGAGGTTTAAGACTTTTCTGGCCATTATAATTGTGACTGGGCCGTTTTGTAAGAGTGTTTTGGCAGAATATTGTATTGTCATAACATAGAATTGAATCTCATCATACTTGCACTACAAAAAACTAAACTTATAGTGGCGTTTTCGATAAATGCTACTATAGGCAAATCTATAGTTATGTTTGGAGAGTCCTATAGTGGCGTTTTAAAAAAAAAGGTCTATAGCAGCATTTCCAACGACCTATAGTGGCGTTTGTCAAACGCCACTATAGGCCTTTGTAAGAGTAGAACCTATAGTGGTGTTTGTCAAACACCATTACAGGCATTTTTTTTTTCCCCCGGTTGAGTAGGACTTATAGTGGTGTTTGTCAAATACCACTATAGGCCCTTGTAAGACCAAGACCTATAGTGGCGTTTGACAAACGCCACAATAGGCACTTTTTTTTTTTCCGGTTGGGTAGGGCCTATAGTGGCATTTGACAAACGCCACCATAGCTTCTACTCTTACAAAGGTCTATAGTGGTGTTTCACAAATGCCATTATAGCCGAGAACCCAAAAAAAAAAAAAAAAAGATTAAATAGGGGACCTATAGTGGCGTTTAGTAAACGTCACTATAGGTCCAAAAAGTGCATATTCTACAATATTCCCTAAAATTGAATGGCCATTTAGTTTTAGCGTAAACAAAATTATGGAATATGCCAAGAATATTCTACGGCATATTCCAGAATATTTGAATATAATATATATATATATATATATATATATATATATGTAGGGATTGAGTTCAAGCACTTCTCCTGTTGGATGAATGGTCTCAAGTTCAACTAGCTCAATACAATAAATTTGTAGAGAGTGGGTTTAAGAACTAGGTCCTAGTTTAGACTATAACGACTAGACACGGTTACATACAATCTGAGTAACGAGGATGCGTGTTAAAACATGAAATTTTGTCCTCGGGCGTTTTGTCCAAGGAACTTAGTATTCTTCTTCTTCCTTCAGAACTAGGTTACAGAGGTTTCCAAGATCATGCAGACTACTACTGTCTTCTCCTTTTTCTCTCCTCCTCCTTTTTTTTTTCCCCTCCCATTCTTGGAGGGTCTCTCACATTATATACTTCTTTTCAGTTGATCTTAACCCTCCACCTGTTGATCATGCAGGTCATTACTCGAGTGCTCGTCCCATCAGCCACCTTTCCAAACCCTCTGTGAGTTACAGCAACCAAGGCCGCACTGTTCAAGGGTCATTTCCTCATTAATGCGGCAAGAACGTTAGTTGGGTGCATTCAATGTGGAGGTGACAGTTCCTCTTTGAATTGCTCCTACACCATACGTCCATGGGTATCCTACTGTACTTGTTCTTCTCCTGGGGGCGCTCTGGGAGGCTGCCTTTGCCGGCATGTTGTTCTTTCCTCCTAAGATTTGGGATGCCGAGAACAGGATCGTCATCGACAACGTTTCTAGGTTATTTGGGTTTTCTTTGTTTGTCCTCGGCCATTTCTCCCTCCTCAGCGTGGGTCTTGGGTTCAGTATAAAATGGGCTGAGGTTGTCAAATTCCTTGGCCCCACAATATATATATATATATATATATATATATATATATATATATTTAAATGTATATATTATTATATATTTATATTTAAATGAGAGATATTACGTCCACAATATTTTTATAATATTTTCACAAAATATCATAAGTGGTTAGTTGTTATTGGTTCAAATTTAAACTTAACACTAAAATTACTTTTTTACCCTAACAATAACAACCAGTAACAACCTGCTACTTAAGATTTGTTATAAAAATATTGTGAAATATATATATATATATATATATATTTATATGTAAAAAAAGCATTAGAAAAATTACAAAATTCAAAATCCACCTAACCCCACCTACCCCTACTCACCTTATCAATCCATTTTCTCCACGTCTAGCCAACTTCTTCAGACTTTTTTTTTTTTTTTTCCCTTTCTTTCTTTCTTTTCTCCCTTATCTCCCTTATCTCCACTTCTTCAGACTTCTTTTTCTTCCTTACTCCCACTCACCTTATCAATCCATTTTCTCCACATCTAGCTAGCTTCTCCACTCTTCTTTTCTCTCTCTCTCTCTCTCTCTCTTTTTTTTTTTTTTTTTTTTTTTCACTCTTCTTTCACTTACACACTTGGATTTATTCTTTTCTCTTCCTCTCCATTTTGATTTTATTTCCCCTATTTTATTTGTGGTGGTGTTAATGTTAGTGGGTTTTGGATTTGAAGATGGTGTTGCAACTTGTTAATTTTGTTTAAATTTGTAAATGGTGCTACTGTTATGGGATTTGTGATTGAAGAAATAGTGCTATTGTGTTTGATGACATTGGTTGTATAGTTGCAAGTAAGTATTTTTTTTTAAAAAAAATTAATGATTGTTTTGGCCTTTTCCTTGATTAATTTTTGTGAATGCTTTGGCTTTTTATTATTGATAGGTATAGAGATCTCAAGTTTGATAATATCTTTGTTAATAGAACCAAAAAAGTAGTGAAAAATTCGAAATCTATTTGATGATTTCTTATTGCAGGTTGGTCTATGGCGGCTGAATGTGTTTGGGTGGAGTTGCTATATATATTTTTTTTTGGATGTGAACATATTGTGTTTGATTTTGAATTTTTTTGGTGGGTTTGTATATCATTTTGAATTTGCTGGGCTATAGTGTTTGTATTTTGTATTTGTTTGAATTTGGATTTGTATTTTGCTGAACGTATGTTGTTTTATTTATGTTTTTTGTTTTGTTTTGTTTTGTTTTGTTTTTTTTTTTTTTTTGTATCTTTTAATTTAATTACAATTTTAATTCAATTAAAAAAAACATTTGATTACCAAAAATTAATTTTTGGTAATCAACAAAAAAAATTTTGTTCATGGTTTTTAGCTATATTGTACCGTCACTATAGACCTATAGTGGCATTTCTAAACACCACTATAAAGTAATTTTTTTTTAAATTTTAAAAATGCTATAGTGGCGTTCTAAAATGCTACTATAGCATTTTTTTTTTTTTTTTTTAAAAGTCTATAGTGGCAATACAATAGTGGCATTTGTAAACGCTATTATAGCAAACGCTGCTATAGCCCAAATGGACCTATAGTGGCTTTTTTAATACCTACGCCATTATAGGCCCAGTTTTTTGTAGTGTTGAGGGTTGGGAGTTGTAGAATTGGTTGTTCATAGACAATATGGAGCCATAATACACTTGGACAGTTGACACCAGTCAATTTGTAAGGCACAACCTTATGTGTGATATGATCATTGACTCTTAGGCCACTAGTTCAACATCCAGTTCTAAATAATATAGTATGAAAGGAACACTTAAAAGATAATATATATATATATATATATATAGAGAGAGAGAGAGAGAGAGAGAGGTTGGGTTTAATAACTTGTTATAAAATTCATATTTTGAAAATCTCTCCGTTGAATTACATGTTCTATATGTTCTTAACATTCATGCTAAATATTGTATCAATTGGATGTTATTTACCATTCAATTCATAAACTTATCTTTTATACATTATTTTAAACTACAAAAGCTTAAATTTAAACAATTGATTGATGACATAACTATTAATCTTTGATTCCCTTGAAATTTTGCAAGCATGGAGAATATACAAATATAATGTAATCTCACAATAGATTTGTCAAAATTTGCATCCAATTAAAAAATATTGAGTGGTGTAATATTATTTAAAATTATACCAAGTGTAACTTTAATCCAACTCTATATATATATATATATATATATATATATATATATATAAAATATTGAGTGGTGTAATATTACTTAAAGTTATACCAAGTGTAACTTGAATCCAACTCTATATATATATATATATATATATATAGATGGGTTCAAGTTACACTTGGTGTAACTCCAAAGAAGTTACACCTTTTTTAGACCATTGATTTTATGAGATCTAATGGTTAAAAATTGTCAACTACCACATTGGGAAAATTTATTTAAAGGTATTTTTATTACAGCCATTGATTTCTCTCTCTTTATTTATTTATTCATGCGATCAAAATTAGAATTTTATTTTTAAATTTTTCTCCGAATCTATTATGGTGTAATTTTCTTTTATTCCACCCTTCTTGCTATGGAGACTAATGGCATAACATTGCTAGGGCTGTAAACAAGCCAAGACAACTATTAAATATTAAAGCTTGTTCATTTAATTTTTTTTCAAACACAAACACGAGCTAAGCTTGAGCTTATTATCAAACAAGATTTTATGCTCAAGCTTTGCTCATTTTCTTATCGAGCAAGCTCGAGCTTGTTCACGAGCTACTTGAATAACTTTTTCTTTTTATCTATAGTGTGAAACCATGACTAAAATGTTTTACCTTTTCATAATTTTATGAATTTTGACTTTGAATAGACTATTTATATCATTAATAAGTTACAAATAATAATTTAATATCATATGAATCTATTGAAAAACTTATACAATCCACTTTCAAGTCTATATAAATATATTTTTAGATAAGTATATATATATATATATATATATATAAATACTCTCATGTTCACAAACTTGTTCACGAACACATTATTTAGTTTGAGCTTAGCTCATTTAATAATCAAGCCTAAACTTAAGGCTTGAGCTTGACTTGTTTTCTATACAAACGAACATAAACAAGTTTTTTCTCGAATTGAGCTCGAACTGTTCATAAACAGTTCATAAACAGTTCGGTTCATTTACAGCCTTAAACATCATAGTGCTCCATCCAGTCACTTGTGTTGCATATAAGTTCTGGTGTGTGTGTGTGTGTATTGATGTTACTAGGATTTATTCGAAACAAGGGGTAGGCAAGCCGTGGTATTGGTGCCATCATTTGAAACTTTTCATGAAGATTTACTATTTCTAACATTGAATTAATAGTTGTCATTCAAGAGTTTGAAAGATCTGATTTGGATGTTAAAATTCTAAGCAGTGGGTAGGCAGGCCGTGGTATTGGTGCCATCATTTGAAACTTTTCATGAAGATTTACTATTTCTAACATTGAATTAATAGTTGTCATTCAAGAGTTTGAAAGATCTTATTTGAATGTTAAAATTCTAAGCAGTGGGTTAATGAATAAGTAAACAAATTATTGATGATTTCCAGATTTTACAATTAGGGTAATATAACCACAACCCAAGAGCAATATATTTTGGCTACTCTGTTTATGTAGTATTTCCTTCCACAATTTATGCTATAAAAGAAACTGCAACTCCTACTTTTGTTGGTCTTGACAAAATATATTTCTCCTCTATTTTGTTGAAAATGCTAGAAAACTATAAAAGCATTTTTTTTTTAACATTGGTGCATTGAGTTTTGATCCTCTAAACCAAGTATGTGACCAAAATAAATTTCTTGGAGAATTTCTGCCAAGCCCACAAAAAATTATTTGCAATATATTAGAACAAAGCAATTGTAACAATTATTGAAAACAATTATATATATATAACCGAAATCTCTAAAACTTTCACAATTTTCCACGTTAGCACAATATTTAAATTAAATTATTATTTTATTTAAATAAAATTATTTTTTTAGTTCAAATTTAACCAGGAGTGAAACTCTATATCTTTAATAAGTCCAACTTAAACTCAAACTCATCATTATCATTTTCTTTAAAATAAAATTATTTTTTTTAACCAAAACTTAACAAGGAGTGAAACTCTATCTCTCTAACAAGTCTAATTTAAACTCAAACTTAAATGTTGATAATCTATATATTAAAAAAAAAAAAATATGATAGGACTCAAAAAAAAAGAAAAAGAGACTAACATTGAAAAAAAAGAGACTCACGTTGATAATCGTGGGTTTGGTTTTTGGGTTAAAATTTCTACTAATTTTTTTTTTTATTGTACACGGCAGATAAAGTATCTCTATTTTTTTTTGGAGAAAAATCAAAGATGCAACCTATGTCTTCCAGATTAGGGAACGATAAATTTTTATTTGGTATGTTATATTTAAATTTGTTGAATTTGGTTTGGTTCTGAAATAGAATTTGGGGATTCTATAAATTTTGAAATTTTAAATCTTAGGGTTTTTGGTATTTGCGTCTTAGTAGGTTGAAAAAATAATTAATTTCAAATTATTTATTTATTTTTTTTCGAAATGTCTATTTACTCATTATTGGATTTTTTTTTTCTTCTTATGAATCAATAGTTTTTCCATGCATCGCACGGGTTAACAACTAGTTATTATAAAAACAAACTTAACTACAAACAAGAAGTAAGGTTTACAAAGTGATTGAAAATCTTCCTTAATGAAGTGATAAATACATGATTAACTAGTCTTACTATAATGGTAGGGGCATGGTGGAATATGTAAACAATACCCTCAAGCATCTGCGTAACCCTCCTCGTGGTAGGTCTAAGAGATGGGTCTTCTTGAATACACCAAATGGCAACCATCACAAACCTCTCTAGCTTCTTTCTATCATCCAATGCTTCCACATCATATTCAACAAGAGAATCTAGTCTTCCTTCTTGATAGCAATCATAAGCCCAATCAGTCAAAATTGCTTTCTCTTCCCCAATTGACTCCATATCTACGCTTCTTCGGCAGCAAATTATCTCTAGTAGCATGACACCAAAGCTATAAACATCCACTTTGGTTGTGATTGGCAAATTCCTAAACCATTCGGGTGCAACATACCCTTTTATTTCTCTGATGTTAGTAAGTGTTTTGCTTTGGTCCATGATCAAACGTTTTGCCAATCCAAAATCAGAAATTCGAGCATTATAGTAGTCATCAAGAAGTATGTTCTGAGGCTTTATATCACAATGGATAATCTTGTTGAAGATACAGAGCAATTGAAGAAGACGAAAACAGAGCCAGAGCAGTTAAACAAGAAGAAAGGAGAGCAACACACGTGCTGTCCAACACGTGTAATCACTTATCCAAAACGTATCGTTTTGCCTATGTTTGAGAATCAGTTATGGCACGTGTTTGAGTCTGTTTTAGCAGAGTGAGAGTAGCTCAAGATTGTTCTTTTGGCGGGAAAGTTTGTTACGATTGTTAGATGATTCCTGATCCTATTTATGTGTAATTCTCTTATATAAATATCTGTGTAATGAATATACAATATAGAGTGTGAATAACAGTTTTGAGTTTTTCCCTCAAATTCTCTCTTTCTTTCTTTTCTCACTCCTTTTCTATCTGATCCTTTTTGTGTTTGAGTTAGTGATCTCAGAAATCTTCACAGAAACTAAGTTGTTTCTTCAAATTTGAGTGCTGCACTCTTCATGTAAGTACAAGAGTCCTCTTGCGATCCCCACTACAATTTGTAATCTTAGATTCCAACTGGGTTTCAAGTCCCCAAAAAGCAAAACCCAAGTAGTCGAACCAGATTCTTCTGATGCGTTTGACCGATCACAATTACTTCAGTCTTAAACTCTTTCTCGCTATCTTGAAACAAACTATTTAACTTTTTGACTGCCACAAGGACATTGGAACTCATTTGCATTGCTCCTTTGTAAACAACGACGAAAGCTCCTCTTCCCAATTCTTCCTTGAACCCATCTGTAGCTTCTACAAGTTCCTTGTAAGTAAAACACTGCAAATTCATCTCCACAACATTAAAATTTATTCTAGGTCTTTTGAGCTTCTTATTGTAAAGGAAGAAAGCACCTATACAAATTGCAACAATTAAAATAATGTTAAAAAACACAGAGCCACCGAGAAGCATGGACCACATGAAGATCAATTTGTCCTGATTCTTCTTTGCTTCTGGATTTGGTAAGCTGCCATCAGGAAGTGTGATGGAATTGTTGTTTCTGATTTTTATAAAAGCCTTCCCGCCATTAAGGTTGCTGTCCATTTTCCCATTTGAGAGAGGCAGCTTCTTCTTCCAACAGCTATCACCTAATCTGAAAATTGCAACAGCACAGCACACATACAATCTTCCATGCAAGACGTTTTGCATTGATCTTCTGTATAAGGCTTCAGAAACTCGTAGTCTGAGTTTGGCCAATCTGTATTTATTAGCACTTCAAAATAATAAAGATCTTTTCCAGGACTTAGCTTGTCTTCTTCACAGCCTTGTATGAAGTCCGGAATGCAGCTGCCATACTGATCATTTGGATCAAGGAGTATCCGTTGGGACATGTACACGTCGGCCTTCGATCTGGTTTGAGGGTACATATACTATTATAACCACAAGTGCCACTACCTGTGCGTACATTACTGGAAACACAAATATTATCTGGCAAAGACCATATCACAGTCCAGCTTACATTGGTGTTGGAATTCTTTGGGTGAGAATATTGGGTGAAAACTCCATCAAAGTTAAGAGTGGCTCTATAATAGAAATCAGCAGTTGAGCCTACCGTTGCCTGACTTAGAGGAAATGTTTGGCTGTTATTTTTCAAGATGTAAATGTAGCCTGACTCATTGAAGACCAGTTGTTTACCAGGACTTGATGCACTAGAATCACCAGCAGTATTATAAGCATCATTAGGATTATCAGTGGGCAAGTTTATGGTATTGATCAAAAGATTATCAATGAATCGTAGCTGGAACCTGCCTTTGGAAAAGTTGGTCTCCGATTGTTGAGAAGAAAGCACCCCTCCCCTTTCCGAAATTTGTGTAGGCAACAATGTATCCCGGGGATTCTTGAAGCTCTCCCATAACTTATTAAAGTTGCTATCTTGAAGCACAAAGTTGCCTGTATTGTTCATAACACCATAGAGAGTACCAGAGGTATCTGTTGCCCATAACTCATCGCCTTGAGGGCCAGTAAGTACTAGCCCACGGTCAGTAATTAGCTCCACTTTTGATCCCCTCAGTGCAGGATTATCCGCATTAGCATACCAAACTATGGTTTTGTCTGGAATTTTAGCAAACCAAATGGAAAGCGGGAAGTGATCATTTTGACTGAGTGGGCTAAATCCAAAGGCAAAATCACCAGAAGGTGATAGCCATGAAGTGGTGTTGTCAGTTGCAATGAGAGATTCTCCAACGCTAACATAACCACTATTATTTTGAGCAACAACACAAATTGGTTGCACAATTAGTAAGAAAACAAAAGGAGGAGGATGAAAAAAAGCCATGATTAATGTGATATTGGACTTATGCATGCAACTACTAAATGGGCTCAACACGTTTAATAGCCTATGACAAGAGAAACTACTCTTTTTAACTCAAGTACAAGTCTTCCTTTGATTTAATCCAAGCTTGCGCTTGTCTTGAAGGAGAACTGATGTTAAATTTTCATTTTATTGTGTACACAAACACAGACTAAGATCCACACAAATAAACCAAACAAAAAAGTACAAGACAAAGGAAGCCGGCACCATATATAATGAACAAAATATATATTTTTTATCCACCTGTTTGATTGAGTCTTTGTAATACATATAGTATTTCAAATTACATGTTTGTTCATTTGCACAGTCAAAACAGATCCAGTTCGTTAGATTTTGTGCTAGAAGTCTTGGATTCAGCTCTTTTTCCTGTTTTGTTTAATACCCATTTCACCACAGATAACTGATAAGTAGTTTTATTACACCAAACTGACCTATCTGACCTAGGATTTGGTCTTAAATAAAAACTAATTAACCTGATTCAAATCTAGCAAGAAACACGCTTTGCAATTAAGCGGGTATATTCCAAATTTTTTTTAAAAAAAAAAAAAAAAAAAAAAAAAAGGCAAATTACAACTTACGCACTTGTGATTTGACCGAAATCTAAAGGCCTGACCCGTTTGGTAATATTGTTCTAGTAATGTTATTTGTATTTTTTGGAAATACGTGTGAGTGAAAAAGTGTGAAAATACATGTCTTGTTGTTTAAAAACTGAAAACTGTTGTTTTAAGTGCATATACCAAATGGGCCTACATGTGGTTTGAAATTTGACACTTTACTTACTTGAAGTTTAACCAAAATTTAAGTTTCTTACCTGTGATTTGAAATCCCATAATATAAGTGTTTCGCTAGATTCTTTTTTATTTTATTTGATCTTATATTTTTATGTTTTTTTGTGTTTTTGGAGGAAAGAGACATAAAAGTAAAGCAAAATTACGTATTTAGCCTAGTTTTTAACAGAGGTGGGTTACGAAATTCTAACTAAGCTAATCTCAGGTGGATAAAGTGTCAAATTTCAAATCACAAATAAACAAACTACAGGTGTGTAAGTTGTAATTTGCTATAAAAAAAAAAAAAAAACACTTGTGGGATTTTAGCTCTTGTTTTCTAAATACACTCCTACCAACCAAACAAGAGTCAAGCCCCCCATCTCAAATTCAACCACAACATAGAGCCACCGTACATGGTTGCCAACAGCTTCATGTCAGTGCCATCTATCAACAGTCCACGTAAACACCATGCATGCAAGCTCAAATCTCTGCCATTTCCCAGCTATTATCTCCCATAAACATAAATCTTTTGTTCCCATAAACATAAATCTTTTGTTCCACATTTTGTGTTCTATTTTATATTCCACCAATCACAAATTGTCATGTGTTTATTTATTTATTTTTTTTTTCATTTTAAGCTTTGACTATTTTATAAGGAAAGTTAAATAAATACATAGCAAGTTAATTGGTGAAATATAAAGTGGAACACAAAAAATAATACAGAAGATTTGTATTCCCACATACAACGCCTCTTCCATGTGAAAGCCAGGAAATTAACAACTTTTTAACAAAGCATTATTGATTATTCCACACGCTGCTATCATATACACGTGCCTCCATGCTCATTAGGCACTCACACAACTGTTCAGCATCCATGATGTCATGAGACCATGTGTCATGGTCAAGCCACATTAGCCCTATTATCCACATCAGCATCCCTCAACGTCACTGCCATGTCAGCAGTATCTTCCACATCAGCCCTATCATCTGCATCAACATCTCTTCAATGTCACTGCCATGTCAGTAGTATCTTCCACGTCCAAAATGATGCCATTTTGTATTGACTCAGCCTTGACCTAAGCCGATATGACCCAAATCCAACCCATTGAACCGATCCATGACCCTTTGATTGTTGTTAATTTTGACTAGAGTTGGCATGTCATTTCCCAATTTTTGTATAAATTCTAATTTTGGGGTCTGTTTTCCATTATGAAGAAAATCACTCAAATTGAACAATTTCTTATTTTTATTTGTTTTGGGTTATTGTTAGGGGCGAACCTAGGATTTTTGGCTGGGGAGGTCGAAGCATAAGAGAAAAAAATCCAAATAGGTATCCATATAATACTAACAAAATTTCAATCAAGATAAATACACAAAATCATTGTTTCTTAATATATTAAGATATAATCATCTACCAACAAAGACAAAATAGTACAAAATAATATTTTTTCTTAAGAACATTAACTGTTGCAATATATATATATATATATATATATATATTACAAACCAAAATACACTTTTGCTATTTTAATATATATATATATATATATATAGCATTTGAAATGTCTCATATAATAGTGTTTTTGGTATTTGGTGTTCTAAATATTAAATATTTATCATTTAGAACACATGATGCTAGTACTCTAATATTGGACTAATTAGGATTTTTTTTTTTTTTAAAGTTTTGTTTTTATTAAGTTTTTGAGTTTGGTAGTTGCTAATTGGGCTAGGCTAATCAAAAGAGAGGGGTCTAAGTTTTTGGAAGAGAGAAGTGCAGCTCTAGAAAAAAAAAAAAAATATATATATATATATATATATATATATATATATATAACCAATAAAATTTTCTTCTAGGGGGCCCAAATTTTATTTTTACTTTTTTTTCTTAGGGCCAGGGGGCTACCCCCCCCCCCCCCCCCTCGGGTCCATCCCTGGTTATTGTATATGTGAAATTCACTAACGTTACACATTGTGCCCAATTCATCATTGATCCATCCAATCCAATCATTTAAGGCATCTTCAAGGGATCTTCACAAGCTCATATTCCAAACTCAAGGCATCATTAAGCCTTTGCCATGAGTTTGAGGGGGAGTGTTAAAGATATTGTGTCATTAAAATAATGTCATCTCATTCCTCCATTAACCACATACACAAGAAAATTAGCAGAACTAAACCGAAGAACCAATAGAGCTACATTTTTAAACTTGAGGACTCAAAAGCACCAAAAGCACTCAAGGTGTAAACATTAGGAACGAACATTATATTTTAGCCTAACTATAATGTTTACTCTGGGGCCTATAAACAGGGTACCCAATTACATGAAACTAGTCGCTAACCAGTGCGATGCACGGGAAAACTATCAATTTTTTTCCAAATGATGTGACATTAGCTATTGGAATTCAACATCGATTCTCTAGTAGCATGTTGTTATTTTTCAATTTCATTTATTTCATATCTTCCACTAAATATTCAATGCATTCATTATATTTAAAAACATATATTCAATCAACTCTAGAATACAAAATAGGCTGGGGTAAAAAATAAATCATAGCTCAGTTTCCACACAAAAACAATTCAAATTGACCAATAACTCAGTTTTCACACACAAAAATACAGAATTTTGTCTAAATTTTATTCGGCCATTGAAAAGCAGATTAGCAGCAGAAAATTAACAGAATGAACAATATTTTGGTTGGATAGGCCCAATAATTCATTATTTTAGGCCCATAACTGGGTCCCATTAGGCTAAAACCATATTGGGCTCAAAAGGCCCACCATGTTGAAACAAAAATCTGTCTAATAAGCCTGTAAGGCTATAACCCAATAGACGCCTCTTTGGAAAGCCGCTTGTCGTTAGTTGGTGTAACTCACTCCTTAGTAACTCCGTCCAAATCAAACAGTTCACGTGAGTCCATTGAGGCATTTTTTTCCACAGTTCAGCAAGCTTTGGACAGCTATATAATGCATGCTTCACATCTTCCATGTGTTCTCGGCAAACATCACAGCTGCCGTTTTGGATAATCTTTCTTCGAACCAGGTTGTCTTTGGTTGGCAAGGAGTTCTTGGTTGCTCTCCAAACCAAGTTCTTCACTTTGCTCGGTACGGGGAGGTTCCAAATAGCTTGCCACAACGGTTTCAACCTCGAAACATCAGATTGACCAGGCTGTGCATTCTGGCGCTCTCGTTGCAGGAACTGATACCCAGATTTAACGTCGTCAGTTATTAGCCGCTTGTCGTTAGTTGGTGTAACTCACTCTGTAATAACTCCGTCCAAATCAAACAGGCTTTCCAACGGAAACCGTTATCGTTCCTTTCCTCTCAATCTCTTTGTATTCCTCACAGCCAGTTATTAGCCGCTTGTCGTTGGTTGAGTATCTCTGTTTTTTATGGATTCTAAGCCAAATCTCAAAAAGGTAATCTTCCTAGATCCTTTCTTTATCATACCCACTTTTTTTTCTTTGTTTCCTTCAAAGGAAAACCAAATTGTCTTAAGCCTTTCTCATTTGTAAATATATATGTGTATCTCTAGTAACCCTTGTTGAAGGTGTCTGTTGGGTCTTGCCGTGGAAAGGGAGAGGCAGAGGATCGGGAAAGGTAGGCTGGATGGGTTGGGTGTTGAATTGCCGTGGGTCTGATTGGCTTGCCATGGGTGTGATTGAGGAGGAGCTGGTAGAGGAGGAGCTGGGAGGAAGGTAATGGCAGAGACTTCGTGAAAGGGAAAGCGTGAAAATCAGAGTCGGGTAGGGAATGGGTTTATGACGTTTTTTTTTTTTGGGTTTTGGTTTTATTGTTTTATGTTTTATTATTATTTTTTTAATGTTGTGCTGACGTGGAAAATTGTGGAAGCTTCAAAAGCTTCGGTTTTATATATATATATATAGATAAGGGGAATCAAATCATAATTCATAATTAAGATAGCAATCAAATAGCTGGTTCCCACCTCAAACGTAGCAACAGGCATAATATCACAATATCGCATCTGAATATGTCATCATTTGTTTAGTGATATCTTTCCATCTTAATTATTTCATAAAACAATTAAATTGCAAAGAAAAGAAACCACAACCAAACCCTCGGATCAGTTGCTAATCCAAACTCTGTATGTGAAGAAAACTCATGCATAAAGAACTGTGTTCCTCCTAACTCTCTGTATATGAAGAAAACTTGAGCATACGGTAGTTTGATCTCCATCTAGAGGCTATAACTCTGTAATTTTCAGAGGTTGGCAATTGCTAACTAAGAAAGACGGAAAAAGTACACCGATGTAAGAAGGTGCACAATGCAATTATGCTAACCAACCTTCACTCACCTCCTTCTCCTTTGCTCCTCCTCTTCAGCCACTGGAGTATACCATGCTAGTCGTTGCTCTGAGTTGCTCAACCTGAAGTTCAGCAATACTTGTTCATTATGAAGTGCCCTAGTAGCCACCAGAACAAGACTCTTTAAGGATAGAAATATTAGGCCCACCAAAAGCTGCCAAATCTTTTCATCTTTACTTCTTCAGCTTTTCCAAACAATACATTGGGAATATAGGCTCTCATATCCTTCTCAGTCAGTGGGAAATCATAAAGGCAAATCATGACAATGGGGACCATATTTTGCAGGGTAGTTAGCAAAATGATCAAAGCTAATAAGTTTCCCCACTCCAAAACATCAGAACTCATTCCTGATTGTGTACCTACCAAAGGAGTATCGAGCAGCTTCCAAAATCCGCCTGAGCCTTTCTCAACAGCTTGCATACCTTGTGATCAGATATGTGTTTTGCGCATCAACTCTTGCGTATCCAATAATGTAATGATAGTACGCTGGAGAGTATATTACACCAGGCTAGAAGGCTATGACAGTGCCAACATCAGCTTCACCATCTAGATATAAACCTTGACTGGCTTCCTTGTGGAGTATTTGAGATGGCTTAAGATCATCAAGCTTGTAACATTGAGGTCCTTTTAGAGAGTTCAGAACAATTCAATGGTCTTGTTATAGGAACAACTGTGCTGAAAATTCATTAGTAATTAGTACTTAAATGGGAGAACTACCACACACACTCTTAAGTAAATGAGAACCAAATGGTTGGAATTTTGAATAATTAACAGAGACTTCTTCTGTACCTAATCATAAGTTAGGTACAGAAAACCCAAATAATGCAGTTATAGTCAAAACAATATTTGCTGTACATATAATTCTTTCTCTTTTATTCTCTTCACAAATTCATAAGCATAGTCATAAAAATTAAAATGAATGATAAACTTCATTTGTTTTCTAAATCCTTTTGGCTGAGTGGGCTAAATCCAAAAGCAAAATCACCAGAAGGTGATAGCCATGAAGTGGTGTTGTCAGTTGCAATGAGAGATTCTCCAACGCTAACATAACCACTATTATTTTGAGCAACAACACAAATTGGTAGCACAATTAGTAAGAAAACAAAAGGAGGAGGATGAAAAAAAACCATGATTAATGTGATATTGGACTCATGCATGCAACCACTGAATGGGCTCAACACGTTTAATAGCCTACGACAAGAGAAACTACTTTTTTAACTCAAGTACAAGTCTTCCTTTGATTTAGTCCAAGCTTGCGCTTGTCTTGAAGGAAAACTGATATCAAATTTTCATATTTTTGTGTACACAAACACAGACTAAGATCCACACATATAAACCAAACAAAAAAGTACAAGACAAAGGAAGCCGGCACCATATATAATGAACAATATATATATTTTTTCCACCTGTTTGATTGAGTCTTTGTAATACAAATAGTATTTCAAATTTACATGTTTGTTCATTTGCACAGTCAAAACAGATCCAGTTCGTTAGATTTTGTGCTAGAAGTCATGGATTCAGCTCTTTTTCCTGTTTTGTTTAATACCCATTTCACCACAGATTACTGATTAGTAGTTTTATTACACCAAACTGACCTATCTGACCTAGGATTTGGTATTAAATGAAAACCAATTAACCTGATTCAAATCTAGCAAGAGTCACGTTTTGCAATTAAATGGGTATATTCCAAATTTAAAATAAAAATAAGAATTAAAAAAAAAAGGGCAAATTACAACTTACTCAGTTGTGATTTGACCGAAATTTAAGTTGTCTATATGTGGTTTGAAATTTGACACTTTACTTACATGAGATTTGACTGAAATTTAAGTTTCTTACTTATGATTTGAAATCCCATAATGCAAGTGTTCCACTAGATTTTTTATTTATTTATTTATTTTATCTTATTTGATCTTATATTTTTATATTTTTTGTGTTTTTTGAGAAAAAGACATAAAAGGGGAGCAAAATTACATATTTAGCCCTACTTTTAACAGAGATGGGTTACGAAATTCTAACTAAGCTAATCTTAGGTGGGTAAAGTGTTAAATTTCAAATCATAAGTAGATAACTTAAATTTCAACCAACTCACAAGTGAGTAAATTGTAATTTGCTAAAAAAAAAAAAAAAAAAAAAACACTTGTGCCATTTTACCTCTTGTTTTCTAAATACACTCCGGCCAACCAAACGAGTGTCAAACCCCCCATCTCAAATTCAACCACAACATAGAGCCACCATACATGGTTGCCAACAGCTTCGTGTCAGTGCCATATATCAATAGTCCACATAACCACCATGCATGCAAGCTCAAATTTTGCCATTTCCTACCTATTATCTCCCACAAACCACCGCATATAGAATATAAATCTTCTGTACCATATTTTGTATTCCATTTACAAGTTGTCTTTTATTTATTTCTTTTCCATTTCAAGCTTTGGCTATTTTATAAGGATAGTTAATTAAACAAATACATAACTATTTTATAATTGGCAGAATATAAAGTGGAATACAAAAAATAATACAATAGATTTGTATTCCCACATACAACACCTGCTCCATGTGCAGGCGAGGAAATTAACAACTTTTTAACATAACATTATTGATTATTCCACACGCTGCTCTCATATCCACGTGCCTCCATGCTCGTTAGGCATTCACACAACTGTTCAGCCATCCACAATGTCATGAGACCATGCATGTGTCATGGTCAAGCCACATTAGCCCTATCATCCACATCAACATCCCTTCAACGCCATTGCCATGTCAGCAGTATCTTCCACGTCCGAAATGACGCCATTTATTGGTGATTCAGCCTTGACCTAAGCCGATATGATCCAAATCCAACCCATTGAACTGATCCATGACCCTTTGATTGTTGTTAATTTTTACTAGAGTCCAACATGTCATTTCCCAATTTTTGTCTAAATTCTAATTTTGGGGTCCGTTTTCCATTATGAAGAAAATCACTCATATTGAACAATTTCTCATGCATTTTTATTTATTTCGGGTTATTGTCAAGGGTAGATGTAGGATTTCAAACTAGGATGGTCAAAAAAAAAAAAAAAAATCCAAATAGGTATTCATATATTACTAACAAAATATCAACTAAGATAAATACAAAAAATAATTGTTTCTTAATACATCAAGATGTAATCATCTACTAACAAAGACAAAATAAATTTTTTTTCTTAAGAGTATCAATTGTTGCAATATATATATATATATATATATTACAAACCAAAACTTAATTTTGCTACTTTAATATAGCATTTGAAATGTCTCATATAGTAGTATTTTTAGTATTTGGTGTTCCAAATATTAAATATTTATAATTAAGAACACATGATGCTAGTACTCTAATATTGGGCTGATTAAGATTTTTTATTTTTTATTTTAAAGTTTTGTTTTTGTTAAGTTTTTGAGTTTGATAGTTGCTAGTTGGGCTAGGCTAATCAAAAGGGAGGGGCTCTAAGTTTTTGGAAGAGGGAAGTGCAGCACTAGTAATAAAATATATATATATATATATATATATATATATAACCAATAAAAAAATTTTCTTTTTTTTCTTTGGGCCAACGGGCCCAAATTTTTTTTTTCCTTTTTTTCTTAGGGCCGAGGGGGCTCAGGCCCCCCCTTGGGTCCGTCCCTGGTTATTGTATATGTGAAATTCACTAACTCACTCTCAAATTCATTAATACACATTGTGCCCAATTCATCATTGATCCATCCAAGCCGGTCATTTAAGGCATCTTCAAGGGATCTTCACAAACTCATATTCCAAACTCAAGGCATCATTAAGCCTCTGTCTTGAGTTTGAGGAGGAAGTGTTAAAGATATTGTGCGTTATTAAAATAATGTCATCTCATTCCTCCATCAACCACATACACAAGAAAATTAGCAGAACTAAACCGAAGAACCAATAGAGCTACATTTTTAAACTTTTGAGGACTCAAAAGCACCAAAAGCACTCAAGGTGTAAACATTAGGGGAATCAAATCATAATTCATAATTAAGATAGCAATCAAACAGCTGGTTCCCACCTCAAACGTAGCAACAAGCATAATATCACAATATCACGTCTGAATATGTTATCATTTGTTTAGTGATATCTTTCCATCTTAATTATTTCATAAGACAATTAAATTGCAAACCTAAGAAACCACAACCAAACCCTTAGATCAGTTGCTAATCCAAACTTTGTATGTGAAGAAAACTCATGCATAAAGAACTGTGTTCCTCCTAACTCTCTGTATATGAAGAAAATCTGAGCATAGAGTAGTTTGATTTTCATCTAGAGGCTATAACTCTGTAATTTGCAGAGGTTGGAAATTGTAGTTTCAAAACAGTTGAATGAAAAATATGATTGCTAACTAAGAAAGGTGGAAAAAGTACACCGATGTAAGAAGGTGCACGATGCAATTATGCTAACCAATACTTGTTCATTATGAAGTGCCCTAGTAGCCACCAGAACAAGAGTCTTAAGGATAGAAATATTAGGCCCACCAAAAGCTGCCAAATCTTTTCATCTTTACTTCTTCAGCTTTTCCAAACAATACATTAGGAATACAGGCTCTCATATCCTTCTCAGTCAATGGAAAACTATGAAGCACGGACGCGGCACCAGAGGTGCTGCACTCGCGTCCGACGCGGCGAGACGTGGCAACGCGCAGGGGACGCCACTGCCTGTGCGTCCGGCCGCGTCCTGCCGCGTCGTGCCACATGGATTCCAAGTGCTTTTCGCCGACTCGCGCCGATGCGGCTCCGACACGGGCTGATTCGCCCAGAATCGGGCCGACTCGGGCCTGAATCGGCCGTATCGGCTTGAATCGGCCGTATCGGCTGTATCGGCCGAAGCGGCCGATTCAGGCCGAAATTCAAAAAAAAAAAAAAAAAAAGGGTGTAGAATGCACCGTTTGACTTATTTCTAAACCCTACTTCAGCCTAGTTTCACACAAACGCCAAAACATAAGCTCCTCTCCTCACATTGATCTTGATGATGAAGAAGTTGGTGTTTGATTGTCTTGTTGATTGTCTTATTGATTATCTTTTATTTAGTTTTAATTTCGAACTTGTGAGTTGCATTCTAATTTCCAAACATCATGGAATGTTTTAGTTTCAATCTTGTGAGTTGTGTTTAATTTATGAAAATCATGTTTTAGTTATTATCTACTATTGCTCTTAAATTTGGTATATATTTGTATAATGTGAAAAAGTATGCTTAGCAATATATTAAAAATATAAATAAAAATATTTTTAATAATTTTTTAATCGCCGAGTCCCGCCGCACCCGCACCCACCTTTTTCAAAAATTGTCGAGTCCCGCACTCGCACCCGCACCCGAATCCCGAAACGCACCCGTGCTACATAGATGGGAAATCTAAAAGTTCAATTAGTGTATAAAACACTATGAACGGTTAGACCCCCAATTTACAAGTTACCAGTTCAAGCTTAATGTCAAACAATTAATGTGCAAAATATGAACATAAGCTTAATACAGAATTAATAAACAATCTAAACCAAATAAAATCACATCCACAGCAGAAATTAAATGGAAAAGATTAGGGGAAGAGAGATGGAAACATAAGGACAATACACAATGTGTTATCGAAGAGGAAACCGAAGCCCTCGGCGTGAAACCTCTTCGCCGCCCTCCAAGCGGTAAATAATCCACTAAAGAATGTAGTTGGGATACATGAATAGCAGAAGACCCTCCAAGCCTAATCTACCCAATGTACCTAAGCCCTCCAAGCTCCTACTCCAATGAGGTTACGTTGAACCTATTTCTTCTTTAACTTACTGAATTCTGCTACTTGACCATAGCATCAACCAATATGAAATTGGTCCCTTCTTAACTGCTTCCCAAACATCAAATGGCCTTCTTACAGATATGGGTATGGTGAGAAAAGGTTTTGGTAATGTACCTCTCAAAAATTTGACAATGGAGAGGAAAAGAGTAGAGGAATTTGAAGAGTCTCTATGTGAAGATTGTGAATGAATCAATCTTGTTTTTTTCTAGGGTTTCTCTCTCAAAACTCTCTCTAGAAGCTCTCATATTTCGTGGGTATAAGGGTCTATATATAGTGGGGTGAGAAAAGAATGCGAAGAGTCAATTTTTCCCAAACAGGGTGGTCTAGCAACTTGGCCTCACGACTTGGCCTCGCGACTGGACTGAGTCGCGAGTTCAAGTCACAAGCTAACGACCTGGCCAGCTTGGGACTTTTGTCCTGTAGTGCAACAGCTGGCATGACTCTTCAACTCCCCTGCATACTTCACACGTGTGCTAGCTTTGGCGGATTACCAGTTGCGAGTCAGCCGCGAGTCCCAGCCGTGAGTCTCTGCATCTTTGCACAATCTTGAGCATTTCTTCACACTCTCTCACTCACTACCCTTACATGATTCCCACCTAAATACAGGATTACTAATTGCTAAAATACAAGCAAATTTGGCACAAAATAAAACCAACAAGATGGTTGATAAAATTCAACCTTACAAAATCATAAAGGCAAATCATGACAATTGGGACCTAGAGAGGATAAAGTCATAGTAGACGGATCCGTTCTCTGAGACATTACCACACACGATGGTAGTAAGTAAGTGGACTATAGAGCATAGACAAAATGACAAAGTAGAAAAAGGTAGACGGACGGGCCCTCTGTAGTGGACGGGTTCAAGTTGAACAGATACAGGGGAGACGGGTAGTAGAGCCACATGGCATCTACGTGGCCTAAGTGGTCTCCAAGAAACCTCAATTGGAGATGTCTTGAACCCTACGACTAACCCTATATCAATGAAATCTCTATATGGCAAGAATCCCATGAAATATATGTATGTATGGAAATCTTCTCCATAAGGAAACACCTTCTCTGCCAAGAAAACCAAGGTTGGCTGTACACTACTATAAAATCTCAAAGACCCTAGAAACCAAGGTACGCATAATTTACCCTAGTTCTAGCATTCTAAAGTTGTGAAAGTTCTCTAACTTAACATTCGAAGGGTCTTTGGCCGATACTTGCATGTAGGTACTCTCTGTAGGGTTCTTTCTTATTCTTTGTTATGCAGGTTTTGTCTAGGGCATGTGAGGATAGTGTAGCTTACTGAGAATTTTTCGCATCATTAGTTGGTATCGTTTGTGGGAAAGAAAGATAGACCAAAGGCAATATTGCCGCTTCCCAGACAAAGAGTTGCATGGTACTTACTCGCTCGATGGCAACCAACGATAACTAAAAGCCACGCACTGTTGCCCTTGAAAGACAGGTGTAGACCCAACAGTCAAAGGGATGTTGGGCCCAACAGTCATAAAGAAGAGCAAGAGGGCACTAGCACCGAAAGAAAAAATCGAGAAGGCAGTAACGCTCTAAGCAGACAGGAGCGACAAGTTACCAGCTGTCCATCTGTGACAGAAACAGCACTACCACACATGGTCGCGGAGATGTAGATGATGAAGGAGAGGATGGACTTCATGATGAATGCCCTCAGAGGATAGGTGTCAAGCGACCTAGACGAGTTAGTCCACCGAATGGACTCGCCCTTTACCACACCTGCCACTTCATTCTTTTTACCACCGAAGTTCCGTATGCCACAGGTAGAAGCCTACGACAGATCAAAGGATCCTTTAGATCACCTGAAGTCATTCAAAACCCTCATGCACTTGCAAGGTGTGGCAGACGAAATCATGTGCCGAGTCTTCTCGACTATGCTAAAGGGTCTCGCAAGGGTATAGTTAAGTACGCTGACGCCCAATTCCTTCAGTACCTTTAAGGAGTTGAGCGCGCAGTTTGCCTCGCACTTTATAGGAGGGCACAGGTATAAGAAGTCCACTGCATGCCTGATGAACATCAAGCAACAGGAGGAAGAGACACTGGGATCTTATATAACACGCTTTAACAAAGAAGCACTTTCGATTGATAAAGCCGACAGCAAGATACTTGTGGCCGCATTTACCAATGGGTTGCGGAATGGTAAGTTTCTGTTTTCTTTATACAAAAACGACTCAAAGACTATGTTGGATGTACTCTATAGGGCTACTAAGTATATGAACGCAGAGGATGCGCTGCTGGCTCATGAAGAGAAGCCTAAGAAGAGAGAGAGATAGGAGGAAGCATGATAAGACAGGGGACAAAAGACAGCAAGGACGGGAGACAGATGGGAGGATAGACGCTCTAAACCTCCCATCGGGAGACTCGCAAGCTTCACCCTACTAAACACCTCGATTGATCAAGTCTTGATATAGATCAAGGACAAAGGAGCCTTGACCTTCCTTGGCAAATTGAAGGGAGATCCTAGCAAGAGGTCTAGAGACAAGTACTGTCGCTTCCACCGCAATCACAGTCATGATACATTTAACTACTACAACTTAAAGTAGCAAATAGAAGCTCTTATCAGGCAAGGGAAGTTGCAAACGTTCATTGGTAAGGAAAGGATGGACCAACCCCAAGAGCAGCTTGCTAAGAGGGAAAACGAGTGTCCTAGGCCACCATTGGGAGACATAAGGATGATTGTAGGGGGTAGCACAACGTCCAGTTCCTCCAAGAAGGCATGCAAGACTTACCTTAGGATGGTTCAAAACATCCAACTGATGGGTTTCGTCCCAAAGATGACACAGATCGATAATCTCGTATTAGATTCACCAAGGAAGATGCATGACGTCTCCATCACTCGCATGACGATGCACTTATGATAAGCATACGTGTAGGAGACTACAATACTCACTGTGTCCTTGTAGACAACGGGAGCTCTGTTGATATACTCTACTACCTGACATTCTAGCATATGAGGATTGAGAAAGAATGGTTGATTCCAATCAACGCACCACTTGTTGGATTCGAGGGAACAAGGATACACCCCCTTGGAGCGATCACTTTGTCCGTAATGGTTGGTGACTACCCTCAACAGATCACCAAAGATGTCACATTCTTGGTTGTTGAATGTTCATCCACTTACAATGTCATCTTGGGCCGTCCTACTTTGAATTCATGGAAGGCCGTAACTTCAACCTACCATTTGATGATCAAGTTCTCCATTGAGAATGGGGTGGGAGAGGTACGGGGAGATCAAGTAACGGCGTGTGAGTGCTATATTGTCATGTTAGAAATGGATGATCGTCTACAAACTATGTTTATAGAAGAATAGCGGATGGTGGCAAAACCAATCGAGGAGGTGGAAGAGGTACTCCTTAATAATTCTAGGCCTGAGTGAATGACCAGGATCGGCACTCTTGTCAGCCCACTAGTACATCAGGCGCTTACACCATTTCTAAGGGAGAACCAGGACATCTTAGAGCCATGAAGACATGCCTAATCTTGATCCATCAATCATTTTTCACAAGTTGAATGTATCGCCCTCTTTTCCTCCCATCCATCAGAAGAAACGTGTATTTGCGCAAGAATGAGACAAGGTCGTTGTGGAAGAGGTTCGCAAGTTACAGGAAGTAGAGTTCATATGAGAAGTATACTACCCTGACTGGCTGGCCAACGTAGTGATGGTCAAAAAGGCCAATGGGAAGTGGAGGATGTGTGTGGACTTCACGGACTTAAATAGGGCATGCCCCAAGGATAGTTACCCACTTCCACAAATTGACATCTTGGTGGATTTGACAGCAAGACACCAGTTGATGAGCTTCATGGATGTGTTTTCTGGTTACAACCAGATCAAGCTAGGGTCTTTTCTGCTACAAAGTGATGCCATTCGGACTCAAGAACGCAGGCACCACGTATTAAAGGCTGATGAACAAGATGTTCGCACATCAGATTGGGAGGAACGTTCAAGTCTACGTGGACAATATATTGGTAAAAAGCATTCGGGAGGATGACTATCTGGACGACCTCAAGGAGACTTTCAATACCCTTCGTTCTTATAACATGAAGCTGAATCGAAACAAATGTGCATTCGGGGTGACGGTAGGAAAATTCCTTGGGTTCATGGTGTCCCAAAGAGGTATTGAGGTCAACCTAGATAAAATCCGGGCCATAATGGAGTTGACCCCACCAAAAAACATCAAGGAGGTACATAGTCTAAACCGTAAGATAGCTGCACTAAATAGGTTTGTCTCAAGAGCAACGAATAGGTGCCTACCTTTCTTCCACACATTGAAAAAGTCTTTTAAATGGACGACCGAGTGTCAGCAAGCATTCGAGGACCTGAAGGTGTATCTTTCTTCCCCACCTTTGCTGAGCCCGTCCAAACCAGGTGAAGAATTGTTCCTCTACCTAGCTGTCTCCCCAGCTGCTGTTAGTGCAGCTTTAGTCAGAGAGTAGGACAGATTTTAAAAGCTCGTATACTTCATGAGCCGGGCACTCCAAGGTACAGAAGAGAGGTAACCACTGATGGAAAAGCTAGCCTTGCCCTGGTAACCGCATCCCGCAAACTCAAACCTTACTTTCAGGCACACATGGTGATTATTCTAATGGACAAGCCTCTACGAAGAGAAATGAGTAGCCTAGAAGCCACTGGATGGATGACGTTGTGGGCAATCGAATTAAGTGAGTTCGATGTGCAGTATCGCCCACACACAACCATAAAGGGGCAAGTTATTGCTAACTTCATCACAGAATTCACACACGTAGAAGGACAGGGGGCAGGAGAGATTCCTCAATGGACTATCCACATGGACAGATCGTCCACCAAACAAGCAGGCGAAGTTGGTCTGGTACTTCGTAGCTCAGAAGGGGATGAGGTCGAATGCATGGTCTATCTTGATTTCCCTATGACAAATAACGAGGCAGAATATGAAGCCTTGATAGCAGGGTTAGATCTCACCAAAGCAGCAGGAGCCGCGAATGTGGTAGTATATTGTGACTTTCAAGTAGTCACCAGTCAGGCTAACGGCAACTATGGGTGCAAAGGCAAACGGATGGAAAGGTACCTTGACATTGCATATGTCAAAGCTTGTGACAAGTGTTAGAGGTTTGGCAACCTCATCCAGCAACCAACAGTGGAACTCACTCCAATGACGGCCCCATAGCCTTTCGCACAATGGGGATTGGACATCATGGGTCCTTTCCCAATAGTAATTCAACAGCTAAAGTTTCTGGTGGTCGCTATAGACTATTTCACCAAGTGGGTAGAAGCCGAAGCTCTGGCTACCATCACGGAGAAGAATGTGCGAAGCTTTGTATGGAGAAACATAATCTACAGGTATGGTATACCTAGAGTACTGGTCTTAGACAATGAGAAGCAATTTGACAATGACGCGTTCAGAGACTTTTGCTCATAACTAGGGATCAAGAATCACAAATCATCACCCGCCCACCCTCAAACCAATGGAAAAGTTGAGGTCACGAACCAATCCTTGCTCAAAATCCTCAAGACTTAGCTCAAGGGGGTAAAAAGTATATGGCTGGAAGAATTACCAAGTGTTTTATGGGCATATAGGACGACGAAAAGGACGCCTATAGGAGAGACACTGTTTTGACTAGCATATGGAAGGGAGGCAGTCATCTCGGCTGAAGTGGGACTCACAAGCTACAAAGTGGGAAACTATGACAAGAGTAGAAATGATGAATGCGCCTACAAATTGATATGGTGGACGAGGTCAGAGCAATGGCTGAGTAAAGGTTTGCACGATACCAGGACCTCATGGCCAAGCACTACAACTCCAAAGTTAGACATAGGGACTTCCAAGTTGGAGACCTGGTCTTAAGAAAGGTGATGGGCGCCACAAAAGCCACCTCCCAAGGGAAGCTGTGACCTAATTGGGAAGGACCGTACAGGATCGCGTCATGGCATAGGAAGGGAACTTACCACCTGGAGACACTGGACGGGCAAATGTTGCACCACCCCTAGAACACGGAGCACCTGAAGAAGTACTACTAGTAGGCAAAAGTATGGACAACAATACTCCTCATTTCCAGTTTATTGCTTCTTAGTTAAATTTTTATTATCTACAAATTTTTTTTAAGCCCGATGGGCAGTTTTTTTGTTTTTCAATAATAATTTCTATACGCATATTTATCACAATAAGAGGAGTTATTCAAAATACCATGTGTAGGCTATCTACATTTCTACATGAAAATTATTAAGTCCATAAGTGGACGAGTTCATCTCAAGGGATTATTAAGTCCATAAATGGACGGGTTCATCTCAAGGGGTGAGCAGAAAATTATCAAGTCCATAAGTGGACGGGTTCATCCCGAGGGGTGAGCTGAAAATAATTAAGTCCATAAATGGACGGGTTCATAATGGGTGAGCTAAAAATTAATAAAGTCCCTGAATGGACGGGTGCACACCAAGGGGTGATTCAAGATTGACAAATCTAATTCAATAGGTGTGTTAACTCCAAGATAACCAAATGGGTATGTAAATATATACTCAAATGAATAGACAAAGTAAGGAATGATAAATAAAAAGCCAATGAAAGGCAAATGTTTACGGGAAACCCAAAAGAAATGGGTGACGGAAGGAATAAATACTATTCTCTCAAGTGATCAAAAGTTGATAATATACAAAGTGAAAAGGAAAAAGTAAAAAACTACGGCTGGGTGACAGGGGTCTCTTCCTTCTTCTCCTTAGCCGTCTGATTCACTTTAAGTTGACGGATTCCGTCCTCAATGGATTTTTCTTGGTCAACATGAACGGCCTCCTCGTCACCTTAAGGGTCAGGGTTGGTATCATTAGCAAAAAGCTCGTCGGTACCTTCGGATTTGATAGGACGGGATGAAGTGTCGCCTTTGGCATCAATGTTAATGTGGGACAAGTCTAGGTCTGAGAAGGAAGCCTTGACCTAACGGAGGCAATCGTCGAAGCCGTTAGTGAAAAAACCACCTAGTTTGGCTAGAAGAGCATCAGAGTCGCGGTATTCCTTGATTGCATCCTCTTTAGCCCGACGGAGCTGCTTCTTGGACTGGGAGATTTCATCCTCCTTATCCTTGAGCAGTTTTTTCAGTGCCTCCATCTGCTCCTCTGCCTCTTCTAGCAGCCTCTTCGCCAAGTCAGCTTTTTTTTCCTAGACAACCTTCCAGGCTTTCAACTCCCCTAGCTTGGCCTCTGATGCCTTCGCCCTGGCCCTTACATGGTCTACCACCATCGCCTGGGACATGCAACGGTCCATCAAGCCCTTCATCAAGAGCACCCCTTATAAGCATAAAAAACCAGGGTTAGAAAGAATAAGCAGACAACATGACGGAAAGGAAAGATAGACGGATACATACCTAAGCCAAACTAAAGAGACTTGACTCCCCCATGGCCTCAATAAAGTGGTTGCCCAGGTCCTCGTAATCTTCTCTTGTGATGATAGATGAGAGTTGCTTAAAGGCATACTGAGGGTCTTCGCAAAGGAGGACGGGGCATTTTTTGTCGACGGGGCCCTTACCCTTCCTATGAACAGGCGGAAGGGGCAGCTTTGCTTCGGGAGTAACCCTGACGGACCCTACTGCCACCTTAGGCTTCTTAGGCAAACAGTCAATCTTTTCTAGTGGTTTCCTCTTCATGGACAGGTTGGACAGACCTGTTCCCTCCTTCTTCCTTGCAGCCGCTTGTTGCTTGATGTATGCCCTCCTCCTTCTGTCTTCCATTTCTGCATAAGAAGAACAAAAAGAGTTCGGCAAAAACTACTGTAAACTAAAAAGGAAAAGAAATAGGTGACAAACTTAAGTTGGCATGCTAGATTGTCGTGGCGACGAGAAGTTTCTATGGGTTCAGGACCCTCGCAGTACCAATGGATAGTGTCCAAGGTAACTAGCTTCGCCTAGGTTCTCTCTAACAACTTGGTCTTGAAGATCCTCTCCAAGAAACTCCACTACTCAAGACTAACATCTAGACAGTCTCGAGTTGCAAAAGGATATGGTCAGAACATCATATAAAACCAGTAATAACAAGTAAAATTTAAGACGGATAGACATCTACCAGATAGGGGCATTATGTCCCAAGTCTTGTCCACTGGCATGTACTCTTGATCATCAGGGTGACACATCCAGTCATCCCCCTGAAGGAAGAAGTACCGACTCTTCCAGTTCCTGTTTCAGTCGAGGGTCTCACACACTAAACTAAGAGATGGTTTCCTTGGTAGGAAACTGTACATCCCCCTAGATTGGACGATCTTGGATGGACGGTAGCAGTGGAAGAACTCCTCCACCATCATCCTGTGTGCCTCGTTGGTAAGGACTCCATACAAGACTTCCACACCAAGAAAGACTCCCCAAGTGTTCAGAGAGATTTGGGTGACGGCCAGTCCAAGGTATTGAAGAAGACAACGATGAAGAGCGCTTAAAGGGAACTTAAGTCCTGCTTTAAAGATCTGCTCATAGACTCTGACGTCTTCAACACCATGGTAATAACATTTTTCAAACTTAAATGGCAAACAGATTTGTATGCTGACGGGAATCTGGTATTTTTCCCTAAAGGTGTTGAAGTGCTTCTTCTTGATGGTAGACCTGAAGTTATTCACCGTCCACAATGGAAGAAGAATGAATTGCTTAAAGCCATCAGGACTTATGATGGATTAAGAGGAGGGTTCAACACTGACTATATCTTCGTCATTTGAGTCACCCTCTGACCTGTCCACATCCATGTCCTCTTCCCCCTCCATAAAAGGTGAGTTGGAGGACGGTACTTGTTCATCATAGGAGGTGTTAGGGTCATCCTGACCTGATGGATACATCTCATCGTAGACCGCCTCGTCGCGAACACACAGTTGATCACTTGACGTCTTACTAGACATCTATCACCTACACGTGACGAATAAAACCCTAAGACTCTATAGGTCTACACAGTGTATGGGTAAGTGATATTTCAGGAAAGCAAAAATAAAGTTCAATTTAAGGCAAAGAGTACTTACTAGTAAATGGTGCAAAAAGACGATAGAGAGGGTAGGAGACGGTAGCGTTCTGATTAAAAAAGCAAACAGTACGTTGACTTCTGGTAGGAGACGGTAGCGCTCTGACTAGAAATTTGTAATGAAAAGTGAAAAATGAAGGGGAGAGGCAACATATATATAGAGGAAATAGCATGGAAGATGAAGGGACGCTTCAGTTCGAGTAATCAACCGCTAGAATTATGACATGTGTCCCTACTGCATCAGTGGTCCTAGTCTAGGCTGTCAATCAAGGTGCATTGCCCAAGGGTTAAGCCATACCGTCACTCTATAAGCCCGTCTGCCAAACTAGGCGACAAATTCGTAGAGTGAGGGGGCAGCTGGAGAGGATAAAATCATAGCAGATGGATCCGTTCTCTGAGACATTACCACACGCGACGGTAGTAGGTAAATGGCCTATAGAGCATAGACAAAGTGCCAGAGTAGAAAGAGGTAGATGGACGGGCCTTCCGTAGTGGACGAGCTCAAGTTGAACGGATACAGGGGAGATGAGTAGTAGAGCCACGTGGCATCTATGTGGCCTAAGTGGTCTCCAAGAAATGTCAAATGGATATGTCTTGCGCTCTACGATTAACCCTAAATCAATGAAATCTCTGTATGTGAGGACCATACTTTGCAGGGTATTTAAAAATGAGCAAAGCTAATAAGTTTCCCCACTCCAAAACATCAGAACTCATTCCTGACTGTGTACCCACCAAAGGAGTATCGAGCAGCTTCCAAAATCCGCCTAAGCCTTTCTCAACACCTTGCATACCTTGTGATCAGATGTGTTCTACACATCAACTCTTGCGTATCCAGGAATGTAATGATAGTATGCTGGAGAGTATATTACACCAAGCTAGAAGGCTATGACAGTACCAACATCAGCTTCACCATCTAAATATAAACCTTGACTGGCTTCCTTGTGGGGTATTTGAGATGGCTTGATATCATCAAGCTTGTAACATTGAGGTCCTTTCAAAGAGTTCAGAACAATTCAATGGTCTTGTTACAGGAACAACTATGCTGAAAAATCATTAGTAATTAGTACTTAAATGGGAGAACTACGACACACACGACACATTCACAAGCTCTTAAGTGAATGAGAACCAAATGGTTGGAATTTTGAATAATTAA
This sequence comes from Quercus berberidifolia, assembly GCA_028535905.1. Taxonomy (NCBI): domain Eukaryota; kingdom Viridiplantae; phylum Streptophyta; class Magnoliopsida; order Fagales; family Fagaceae; genus Quercus; species Quercus berberidifolia. Next base: position 106,943 of record JAPQVW010000025.1, read on the forward strand.
TAGAGACTTCTTCTGTACCTAACTTATATTAATAGAGACTTCTTCTGTACCTAAACATAAGTTAGGTATAGAAAACCCAAATAATGCAGTTATGGTCAAAACAATATTTGCTGTACATATAATTCTTTCTCTTTTATTCTTTTCACAAATTCATAAGCATAGTCATAAAAATTAAAATGAATGCTAACTTCATTTGTTTTCTTTTCTACATATAGGCTAAAAATGGCATTGCTTAGCTATGTAAATAGCGGCATAAGTAAAAAATTGTTATTTGTTGACAGTTTGATGAAAAACCGTGATAACAACTATAGTTTAAATATGAAATGGAAAGTGGTGAAAATAAAATAAAATTGATAAAGTTATAGAAACAAATAGAGCAAAATGAGATGTTGTGGACAATGAAAATAAAATGGAGAGAAAGGGTTCATTGTCCTATGATTAAAGGTGCCGCGAGGCTAATCTATATATATATATATATATATATATATATATATATATATATAAAACCGAAACCTCTGCCACTCCCACAATTTTCCACGTCAACACAATTTTTAAAAATATATATATATTAAAAAAAAAACTTTTCTGAAACCAAAAAAAAAAGGCAAAAAAAATCTTTTCCAAAACCCAATAAATCAACCCTTCTTTTTGCAGAAATCTCTCTCGAGCTCTCTCTTTCTTCACACTCTCTCAGCCTTCTTTTTCCTCCAAAACGCAGATGGCAGACCCCTGCCGTTCCTCTCTCTTCTCTATTTCTCTACCCTCTCCTTCCCCAATCTCGCCAAGAAGACATCCCCACACTGTCAGGTCCGAAATAGAAAGAAGGCATCACTAATCTTTCCATGGTGCTACTCACAAGGATTGATCTCCACCTTTCAGCGCTGACTACAGCCATCAAAACTAGGCAGATTGCATCAGATGGTTGAATTAGAACTTTGTTTTAGAAAATTAGGGTTTGTTTTCTTCTTCTTCTTCTTCTTTTTATTTTTTGAGATTTTCGAACCCTAGGTTTGATAATCTACCATAGTTGTTTGTCTCCATAATGGAGTCCGAAGGTTGTTAAAACCGCAATTAGAGTCTTCTAAGATTAGGATTTTTAAAAATCCCAACCTAGATTGTGGTTTCTTTTAGAGAAACCTTTAAATTTAACATAGTCCTAAAATAGGGACCCCAATTTGGTAGCATTTTTTTGGACTTCTCTTTTGGGTAGAGGGTGGAGTGGGGGAGAGCAACAACCCAAGTTCCAATGACTATAAGTTCGTTTGTGTTTTTTTTTTTTTTTTTTCTTTACCATTTGTTGAATAATTGAGGGAAAAGAAAGAAAACACAAAATTTAATTGAATCTGATTTTCTTGTGCTATATATAATCAACTATGGGTTGATTATATATTTCAATTTTGTATGTTCTTTTTTGGGTTAAGAATTATCATACTTGCTAAAATTCTTCACATATTTTATTTCATTACAGCAATTACTACAGTTGTCACAATCTCTGAGATTTTTGAAGAACAATGGACGGGCTACTAAGAAGAGTAAGAATCCCATTGTCCCAATGCTGATAATCATTTCATGTACATGATAATAGTGATGATTTTTGTTTACGGAATTGAACAAAAGTTTTGACATCTACTGTTGGCATGAAAGACGAGAACAAGGGTCATGGTGTTCAAAAGGTCAAGGTGGTTTTTTCTTTTTCTTTGGGGGAAGGGGTGGTGTGCATTTGGGTATCTTGGTTCAGTTTGTTAAATTTTCTTTAAAAAATTATGATTATTTTTTATCTCTTTCTTTTTGGTTTGTGACTTTCTATTCCCCTGAATTTAGATTGAAATTGTGCTAGGGAAATCTGAGAAATTTGACTCTCTAATGATTACTGCTGTGACTCCTGCTATGACTCCTGCTACAATTGAGCCTTCAACTGCCTATTTTTCTGGGTTTGGGGGTGGGGGGGCAGGGTGTGGTTGGTGTGGTTGGGGAGCTAGAATGACCGCTGTGTTAAGGTTTTGTTTTGAGAATCAAATGATATACAATTTCTGCTCAGTTGCATAGTCTTATGTACATTTGATATATTGCAAATATTTTTGCAATTAATTTCTCTTGGTTTGATACTTTTTTACTTAGTCTTTTAGACATATAATTGATCTTTATAGATTGATTTATATTTGTATGGAGGGCTGTCCCTTTGCTGAACTCTAATGCTAACAAGTGTTGGCATCAAACTTGAGAAAGGGGCGAAGTCTTCATGCCAAAAACTATATTTTGCTAATTTCACTAATTTCATTTTCTCTGTTGCTATGAGGTAGGAGCGCAAAGTGGAGGTCTCCACAAGTAGCTGTATTACCTAATTTCCATCTTCCAATGCACAGTTTGGAAGTTAAAAATAGGTAAATTATCAAATGACATTTTCTCCATATAGATGCATTTTTCATACCAAATATGTGGGTTGTTGTGTCATCTGTAGTGCCTTGTGTTTAATGTTTTAAATGTCTGGTGTGTGAATGTGTATTGTACTTATAGTTTGTCAGTGCTACAACTGCTAATACTACTGCTACTATTGTTGCTAGAATGCAACCAAGTGTGTTGTTCATAAATCACTGTTGTTTGGTACCCTTGCAACTTATTGAAGCATACAAATATATATGCATTATTTAATCACACATCCCTACATTGTGCAATGCTGGAATGAATTTTTTAGAAGTTTTCTACTTTTATTTGTTATTGGCTAGAATTTGTGACTTTTTAAAAATAAATGGCAAATATAGTAGGCACTCCCAAGGTTTTTTCCCTATTAACTCACACCCTTTTAATTTTCATTATTAAATACACATCTTTTCACATATTATCTGCATCCTTATTTATTTATTTAGGGTTGTTTTTTTAGTTTGGAAGACCACACAGATTTTGACTTCTTTTTTTTCCCCTTTTGGATTTTTTTTTGTTTTTTTTTGTTTTTTGTTTTTGTTTGGAAGACTGCACAAATTTTGACAACACTACCAAGCCACAAAGCCTTTATGAACTGCACTCAGGCATGCCTTTAGTTTTGGTTTGGCATAAACTTGAAACAAATGCCATAAATATCTAGATTTGGGACTTTTGTATTTTTAATGTTTGAATAAAACCATAAAGTACAATTTAAACATTTTTCACAAAAGATAATACCTTTTTGTGTGTGAATAATCTATTTTGTTATTTATTTATGAATTTCATGATGAAAACCAATGGAATACTTATTTTCATGAAGATTATAGACATATTGAACTTTTTTAATCATTCAATAGTTGGGGTGGGGTTATTATGAAATTTATTGACATTAAGAGTGTTTGGTTATACATTGTAAATCTTGGATGGATTGGTATAATTTGGTGTTATACTTGATACTAATTTGGCGAAAAATTAAGTAGCTTGAAGAAGTTGAGAAAAGAGAAGAGCCTAAGAAAGCGAGGAAATAGATTGTTGAAAAGTATTGGATAAAAGCTTGAAGATGTAAGCACAATTGTATATTTATTCTATTTATTGGTTCTTTTGTAATACTTATTAAACCAAATGTAAGAGCACATGATGATTATTGTAATATATTACTTCATAATATTGTATTTATCTCATTTTTAATGATTTTATGTGTAATATTTTGATAGTTTCATCATAATTACACGTTTCATCTTATATTAGAGCCAATTTGGCTTTCAATAATTGAAATTAAAGAAATGTTTAAACTTGAACATGTTAACATTTGATTTAAAACAATCCCGTGCATTGCACGGGTTAGTAACTAGTTAGATTAGAAAGGATTCCAACTGTAGAGCCACATAGTTTTAGAAAAAAATTAGAAGTTGCGCAATGATAAAGCGGTATTTATGGAACAGATTCTAAATTTTTGAGACTTTGGTTGACAAATAGATCTGACACAAGCTATAGCAATTGATAGGGTTTTTTATTTTTTTAAAAAGAAAATTGATAGGGTTGGAATCTCTAAGCATCAATTCCCTTTTACTAATATTCGTATAAGTTACACAGCCAACAAGTTTTGAATTCAAGACCTTACCCTTGATCCCATTATTATGGAGGAGGAAGTGTAATTGGAGGCAGAACTCATTGCTATGGTAAAATCACTCTAATTAATTTAATTTGTCCATAGTATCTACTCTGTAAAGTTGAATTTATTCAACTATGTGTTGGCTTTATTTCGTGCCAAATTTGCTTGTAATTTAGCATTTAGAATCCCTGTATTTAGGTGGGAATAATGTGAGGGTTGTGTGTGAGAGAGTGTGAAGATTTGATCAAGAGTGTGCAACAAGAAGTGACTCGTGACTGGAACTCGCGAGTGACTCGCGAGTGGTGACTTGCCAAAATGTAGTACACGTGTGTAGCATGCAGGAAGATGAAGGGTCAGGACAGTTAGATCACTATAGGACAAAAAGTACAGTCTGGCTAGTCTGGTAACTGACGACTGGAACTTGCGACTCATCCCAGTTGCGAAGTGATTCGCCAGTGCAACTTGTTTTGCTGAAAACTGACTTTTCACATTCTATCTCATACTCTACTATAAATACCCTTATACCCACGAAATGTCGAGAGCTTCCAAAGATAATTTTGAGAGAAAACCCTAGAGAAAAACAAGATTGATTCATCCACAATCTTATACATTTGATTCTCCAAATTCCTCTACTCTCACCCTCTCCATTGTCATACCTACGAGAGGATTATAAACCAAATCCTTACCTCACCCAATTCAGAGTAGTGAGAAGGTTCTTGGTGTTTGGGAAGCAGTTTAAGAGAGATCCAATTCATATTGGTTGATGCAATGGGCTAATTGCAGGATCCGGTAAACTAGAGAAGACACAGTTCGGCGTAACCTTGTTGGAGCAAGAAGCTTGGAGGGCTTAGGTGCATCGGGTAAATTAGGCTTAGAGGGTCTATTGCTATTCATGTATCCCAACTAATTTTCTAGTGGATCATTTACCACTTAGAGGGCGGCGGAGAGGTTTTTCACTGAGTTCTTTGGTTTCCTCTTCGATAACTCGTGCCGGTGTTATCTTGTGTTTGCTCCCTCTATCCCTTACTCTTTGCTTTTAATTACTATTGAGTTGTGGTTAGAATATGGCTTAGAGTAGATTTCTTATTTGGATATTGCTTATATTTCATATTCCGCACATATATTGTTTGAATATAAGCTTGTATTGGAAAATTTGAATTCGGGGGTCTAAACAATCACTTGTGTTTATACACTGAGTTTTCATACTCCACAATAGTTACTACTTCAAACATAAGCATGTTTATCAACAAAATTGGGAAATTGAAAATTGTGAAAGAGGGAGGAAATGCTCATTTGCAACATTGAAGTTTTCAAGAAATCTAACAACCAGTATAGAACTACCTATGAACAAACACAAAAGCATGATTTCAAGAAAGACCTTATAGAAGCTAAACAGACTGACAATAGTTATTCAAAAACTAGTAATTAAATTTAAACACTCCTTGGAGATGACTTATTTAGAATCAATTTAAGTGTCCCCAAGGCATCTTCCCCTCCCTTCCCCACCACCCAAGGCCACCATCATTCCCTCACTTTGCTGCCCAATTGTAGATTTCTTTGGCTAACACATTGGTTCAAAAGTGAATGGATGTTGACTTGAACTTTGCTTGAATAACTTAACAAGTTTTGAAATAACTAAATTTGTTTTGAGGAAATTAGTAAAAAAGATCAGGTAATCACCGAAACAAATCAAAGATCACTCTTTCATTGCAAGATAATCCCACTACTTCAAATATAGAAAGGATAAGTCACAAGAATATTCAAAGACACTAAACATCTCAAGCCACACTCATGCAACTTCAAGCTCATAATGCAACATGGAAAAGGTTTCTGGATTTCCAAACATAATCTTACCAGGATGGTCAGTAGATTGTTCATTCCTGCCAACAAACCAAGGCCACTCCAATGAGGAGCTGCTGTTGCTTGTGGAGGCATTCCATGTTCCTCACCTATCCTTTTAGTATCAGGATGAAAAATTACATCCATGGACATGGATATTTTCTTGGACTTGCTTCTGTTGATTAGCAAGAGAGGCTTTACTAGCCATATCAACGATCTCCTCTGCATCTACCTTATCAGAATTCCTTTCCAAATGGTGGTAGCTGGATGTTTAAGTCTTTCTTGAGAAGAATTTTGAGAGTAAAGGAAAATCGATGAAATTGTACACTGAGTGACAAAGGTAGCATGAATTCATATGAAGCCAAGTGGTAAAGTAGTGAACAAACAAAATAACATCTACACAAATTGCTGTGTAAATAGCACCCCAAGATTCAAATTGATAACAATATATAATAGGCATACACACACAAAGAACACCAGCATTTATGTTTTTCGGCAAGCTTCCTACATCCACAGGCAGCGATAGAGAAAGTTTCACTATAAAAGTAAGGAGATACAAATACTCATGGTTTGCCAAACTGGTTATTTTGTTGCCTCTGTTATTGCCATATATTCTGCCTCTGTAGTGGATAGAGCAAGTGAATCATGTAGAGTAGATTTCCAGTAGATTGGGCCACCAGCAAACATAAACACATAGAGCAATCATGAAAGGTAAATTCCCAAATAAAGCACAAGAGAGCTCCATGCTTTACGAATATACCACAAGATGAAAAAAAAATACAAGTTATTTCTTTGAATGGAAAATCAATGATCATTTAAATTTTAAGAGATTGGCCAATAAAAATGTGTAGTTGGTATATTTTTTTTCGCCTAATAGGTTATTTGAACTCAAATATGCCATGTCACAATTTGAATGATCAATTGACCAGATTATTTTGACTTTTAAGGGATTGGAAAATAAAAAGGTGGAGTAATTTAACACTCATATGTTTGCGATTATAGTGTACCGTTTTATATATTGTTTTTATTTCAAATACCGAAACGAGCCTTTTATATATATATATATATATATATATATAAAAGAAAATACCAAAACAATCTTAGTATCTTACATTACAAGAAAAACAATTATGATCAACAAGTATATAAGAAACACTTGTTTTGAAACTTAACTTAGTTAAATAAGGAAAAAGGTAAAAAAATTAAGCCAATATTTTCTCCTTTCAATGACTGGCACTATATAGATAAGTTTTTATGCATCATACACAGGAATCATAATTCATTCCATTTTGTATATGTTTAATTTATGATAAAACAATGATAAATAAGATCAAGAAGATTTCTTTTGCAAGTGATTCTTTTTGGCCTCTTGAAGAGAATGAACTTGCGCCACCTCCCAAAAATAAACAATAAATTGCAAAAAGCTAAAGCGTAACATTTATTGTTGTTGCTACGCTCATATTGTACCACCTCATCCACCATGTCATTGGTTACATAATCATTCTTTTTCTTATTTATTTTTTATTCCTAAATTTTGTTGAAAGTCTCACAAAAATAAAAAATAAAAAATAAAAAAATTGTAGTGAACACAAAATTCATTACTTAATAAGATAAAGAAAAAAAATGTGATCAAGAATTGGAATAACAAAAATATTAAACCAATAGAATAGCAAAAAATATATATAATTTTTTATTTATAGAGAACACAAAAGTCATTACTTAAAAAATATTAATAAATTAGTATAAAACTGTTTATTTTAGGGGAAAAAAAAGATCCTTGCCCTTTGTTTACCAAACCCTTTATTGGTTTGGTAAAGGGTTATATAAAGAAAATTTACTTAATAGTTTTTTACATCTAAAATAAAATTCTCTTATTAGGAAAAAGCTTTTGCTATAGATGATTAGTCATAATTATATAATTTTATGAATATTTTAGAAAATAAATTATATATTATATTTCATTAAAAATAATTAAATATTCCCACGCATTGTGCGGGTTGCAACTAGTATTCAATAATAGTGATGCAGGTATGTGAAGCATGACTACCTAGGCATCAAGATTAACTGCAGTTCAAATTATGCCATGTTGAAATTCTAAGAATTCATGTTAAGCCCACCTCTTTAATATTTTATTAGTAAATCTTCCTATGGAATTGAAGCTTATAGCATATGAAGTGAGAAAATATGCTATGCATTGTATTAAAAAATAATAATAATAAAATTAAAAATTTTAATTTTATATTAAAAAAAAAAAAAACTACACCACATATTTGATGTTTTTTTTATATGAGAAACAATTCCTTCTGGCATAGTAGCCCTTTGTTTCTATTGAGAATTTCACATGATCTCTCTTTGTTCTTTCAAATATCTCTAAATGAAGTTCAGTGGTAGCTCAAAGGTAAGGATATCTTTTAAGATATCTGCATGAACTTTATTTCAAACATAATGTACTAGTCTATATAATACTAAAAGCTGAAGCGTAGTATTTAATGTTGCTACGCTTACGTCGAGCCACATCAGCAGCCATGTCATTTCCATCCTATTTTCTGAATTTGTCCTACAATTTTAAAATACTCCAATAATTTTTATCAGTTTTAAAATACTAATAAATAAAAATTGATTTCTAGCCTTATCTCCACCATAAAGCCCAATTTTTATAGCTTTAATTATAGATATGTATCTCACATTAATGATGACATGCATGAAGCCCAAATCTATATGTTGTCCACCATAAAGCCCAAACCTAGCCAAATGGTCTTTAATTTTTAATGGCAACCCTTTCTGACTCCCCACATTTTTCTTTACCTCTGTTTCACAGTTTCAAAAAATTAGGCACTCAGCTTGCTAACGCCAGCCGCCCTCTCTCTTTTGAAGACAGTTTCAAATCTTCAATTTGGATTCATAATGGGGCTCTGCCTCTTCTATTATCACCACTCTTCCTTCCTCCAGACGTTCAGGTCCTTTCAGTTGCTGTCGTTTCTAAAAAACCAAAGGCAGGGTATTTAACGCAAGGTGAATTCTTTACAATCTCCATGTATCTTTTAGTTTGCAGTGAACCTTCTGGTAATAGTGCAGTAAACTAATGCAGTAGAACAGAAGACCGCATTGGAATTAATGGAGAAAGTGAAGAAGAATGTTGACTGGTTCGAGGGAGTCACCCTCCAAGAATGTAGAGAGGGAAAAGAGAGGGAACACGGAGAAGAAGAGGAAACAAATTGTAGTCTTATTTGTGGTTGTTCTCTAAAAGGTCCATCACAAGTATTTAAGCTAGGCTCACCTTTACAACTGCCAATAGGAAGCCAGATTTAGTAACTAATTTCCTAATAGTCTAGCTGTACAATTAACCCCACTACTAACTAACTAATACTCTATTAGTGGACACAAATCATTTGCATCCTCATGCTCTGCTATTTGTAATTTGTTACACTTGATTTAATACTCAAATTCCCTAAAGTTGAGCTTCATTACAATACCCCACCTCTTAAAGCACCTTACCCACAAGTAGGGATATTGCTGCTAGAGATTATGCAAAAGCTCCTAAGTTGCATCTTCAATAAGAGTGTCTTGCCAGTGAACCAAGACCTCAGTGACAGCTCGATTGTGAATTTTCTTCATTCTTCTCTAGAGAATAGCTTCTAGTTTAGGGCAAAGAACACCTTCAACATCCACTGGAGGTAGCGTTGGTATAGGTTTAACTTGAGCTCCTAACTTAGGTTTCAAACAAGAAACATGAAAAATAGGATGAAGTCTTGAAGTGGAGGGAAAATTCAACTTATAAGCAACCTGACCAATCCTTTGGAGAATTTGGAATAGCCTATAGAATCTTGGAGAGAGCTTGAGATTAGTCCTAGTTGCCAAGGATTTTTGTCTATACGGGAGGAGCCATAAGAATACCCAATCTCCCACTTGGAACTCTCTATCAGTTTTATGCTTGTCAGCTTGAGATTTGATTCTCTCTTGAGCTGCAACCAGGTTGTGTTTAAGTAAAGCCAATGCTGCTGTTCTGCACTTTAGGTGGACATGAACTGCTTCTAGCCTTGAGGTACCAGGTATATACTGTAGTAATCTTGGAGGAGAATAGCCATAAAGAGCTTCAAAGGGGCTGGTTTTGGTAGAAGTGTGGAAATTAGTATTATAACAAAACTCAACCAAAGCCAACCAAGAGGACCACTATTTGGGCTGTTCCCCCTACATAGCATCTAAGATAGTGTTCTGGGCTTTTATTGACCACCCCAGTTTGTCCATCAGTTTGTGGGTGATAAGTTGAGGACAAGGCCAAGGTAGTACCCTATAACTTGAAAAGTTCAACCCAAAAATGTCCAGTGAATGCGGGATCCCTATCATTGACAATTGATATGGGTAGTCCATGGAGTTTGATGACATGTTGCAAGAATAAGGAAGCTACTCTGGCAGCAATATATGGGTGAGAAAGGAGAATGAAATGAGCATATTTAGTAAGTCTATCCACCACAACAAAAATGACATCAAAGTGATGAGACTTGGGCAAACCTTCAATAAAATCCATAAAAATGTTTGCCTAAGGTTGCTCAGGAATAGGCAGTGGTTGCAAGAGTCCTATGGGAGCCAAGTTCTCTACCTTTTGTCTTTGACATGTATCACATTCCTTCACATGCTTCTTAATGTCTTTTTTCATTCCCTTCCAAAAGAACTCTCTCTTATCTCTTTGATAGGTTTTCTCAAAGCTTGAATGACCAACAGAGGGGCTATCATGAATATAATGCAGTACCCTGGACTTAAAGGAGAATTTTGGCCTAGAACCACTCTATCCTTATACACTAAGACATTGCCATTGTAAGAATTAGCTTGGAAACTACAAATCATCACCCACCCACCCTCAAACCAATGGACAAGTTGAGGTCGCGAACCAATCCTTGCTCAAAATCCTCAAGACTCGGCTCGAGGGGGTAAAAGGTATATGGCTGGAAGAATTACCAAGTATTTTATGGGCATATAGGACGACAAAAAGGATGCCTACAAGAGAGACACCGTTTCGACTAGCATATGGAAGTGAGGCAGTCATCTCGGTTGAAGTGGGACTCACAAGCTACAGAGTGGGAAACTATGACAAGAGTAGAAATGATGAATGTGCCTACAACTTGATATGGTGGACGAGGTCAGAGCAATGGCTGAGTAAATGTTTGCACGGTACCAGGACCTCATGGCCAAGCACTACAACTCCAAAGTCAGACACAGGGACTTCCAAGTTGGAGACCTGGTCTTAAGAAAGGTGATGGGCGCCACAAAAGCCACCTCCCAGGGGAAGCTGCGACCTAATTGGGAAGGACCGTACAGGATCGCATCATGGCATAGGAAGGGAACTTACCACCTGGAGACACTAGACGGGCAAATGTTGCACCACCCCTGGAACACGGAGCACCTGAAGAAGTACTACTAGTAGGCAAAAGCATGGACAACAATACTCCTCATTTTCAGTTTATTGCTTCTTAGTTAAATTTTTATTATCTACAATTTTTTTTTAAGCCCGATGGGCAGTTTTTTTGTTTTTCAATAACAATTTCTATACGCATATTTATCACAATAAGAGGAGTTATTCAAAATACCATGTGCATGCTATCTACATTTCTACATGAAAATTATTAAGTCCATAAGTGGATGAGTTCATCTCAAGGGATTATTAAGTCCATAAGTGGACGGGTTCATCTCAAGGGGTGAGCAGAAAATTATCAAGTCTATAAGTGGACGGGTTCATCTCAAAGGTTGAGCAAAAAATTATCAAGTGCATAAGTGGACGGGTTCATCCTGAGGGGTGAGCTGAAAATTATTAAGCCCATAAATGGATGGGTTCATCCAAATGGGTGAGCTAAAAATTAATAAAGTCCCTGAATGGACGGGTGCACGTCAAGGGGTGATTCAAGATTGACAAATCTAATTCAATAGGTGTGTTAAGTCCAAGATAACCAAATGGGTATGTAAATATATACTCAAATGAATAGACAAAGTAAGGAACGATAAATAAAAAGCCTATGAAAGGAAAATGTTAACAGGAAACCCAAAAGCAATGGGTGACGGAAGGAATAAATACTATTCTCTCAAGTGATCAAAAGTTGATAATATACAAAGTGAATAGGCAGTGGTTGCAAGAGTCCTATGGGAGCCAAATTCTCTACCTTTTGTCTTTGATATGTATCACATTCCTTCACATGCTTCTTAATGTCCTTTTTCATTCCCTTCCAAAAGAACTCTCTCTTATCTCTTTGATAGGTTTTCTCAAAGCTTGAATGACCAACAGAGGGGCTATCATGAATATAATGCAGTACCCTAGACTTAAAGGAGAATTTTGGCCTAGAACCACTCTATCCTTATACACTAAGACATTGCCATTGTAAGAATAAGCTTGGAAACTACAAATCATCACCCGCCCACCCTCAAACCAATGGACAAGTTGAGGTCACGAACCAATCCTTGCTCAAAATCCTCAAGACTCGACTCGAGGGGGTAAAAGGTATATGGCTGGAAGAATTACCTAGTGTTTTATGGGCATATAGGACGACAAAAAGGACGCCTACAAGAGAGACACCATTTCAAGATAAACATGGTTGTTTGAAGTGGATCTTCTTTTCTAAATAAAGCATCAGCTACTTGGTTATCCCTGCCCTTTTTATACTCAACTTGGAAGATGTATCCCATTAGCTTAGCTATCCATTTCTGTTGAGCTGGAGTGCCATCTTTCTGATCTAATAAGAACTTCAAGGACTGTTGATCAGTTTTAATGAGGAAGGGTTTCCCCAATAAGTAAGGCCTCCATTTTTTTTACAACCACTACTAGAGCTAGGAGCTCTTTTTCATAGGTAGATAAATGAATATTCTTGCCTTTCAGAGCTTGACTATGATAAGCTATAGGTCTACTTTCTTGCATCAAGACAGCTCCCAAACCATGACCACTAGCATCACATTCTATAAGAAATGTTTTTGAAAAATCAGTTAAGGCCATCACTGGGGGACTAGCCACCGCTGCCTTAAGTTGATCAAAGGAATATGGAGTAGCTGCATCCCAATAAAAATCATCCTTTCGTAAGAGGTCAGTCAAAGGACTAGCTAGTTGGCCATAACCCTTAATAAAATTTCTATAATATCCTGTTAAGCTAAGAAAACCTGTCAAAGACTTGAGTGAATTAGGAGCAGGCCAATTGAGCATAGCATCAGTCTTCTTTGAATTAGTTCTTACCCCTTCTCCAGAAATAATATGCCCCAAATATTCAACTTCCTTACAGCCAAAGTGACATTTGGATTGTTTTGCATAAAGTTGAGTCTGTTGTAAAACTTCTAGTACTTGTTGAAGATGTAGTAGATGGGCTTCTAAACAAGTACTATAAACCAAGATATCGTCAAAAAATACCAAGACAAATTTTCTTAGAAATGGTCTAAAAACTGCATTCATTAAGCTTTGAAAGGTGGATGAGGCATTGGTGAGTCCAAAGGGCATTACTAAGAATTCATAATGACCCTCATGTGTTCTAAATGTTGTCTTATGAATATCTAATTCTTTCATTCTAATTTGATGATAGCCAGGCCTTAAATATAACTTAGAGAAAATTTTAGCACTGTTAGGTTATAAAGTTTAGGATTTTATGTATTTAGAACTCTAATGTGTATTGTTGGCAAACCATGATCAAAACAATGTGTTTAGATGTGTTTAAAACTAGCTCAAAGTTGTGTGTCAATGTAAAGTTGGAATCGAGTTAAAGTAGGAAGCATTGTGCCTTTCGGCTTGGCTCGATCGATCAAAGCTTAAGCTCGACCAATCGAAGCTCGGGCAGAATGCTTTTCTGCAGATTCATCCAACTTAGCCCTATTTGTTTTAAAACGTTTTTAGGGTTTCTTATTTGTCCTAAGTATAAAAGGCAAACCCTAGCCACGTTTTAGTGTTGCTCATATTTGCGGTTTGTGTAAATCTCTTGTGAGATCTAGAGGAGCTTTCCTTTACACAAACTTAGGGTTTTCAAGGAGGAGATATTTTCTACACCTTGATGATCAATTCAGTTGCTGCCATTAAAGTTTAAAGAATACACAAGCGGGTGTGCTTGTAGCTGATAGGAATCCAAGAAAGAAGGAGTCCGTGGATTCGGAGTTTGCACGTGGTCGTGTCAGTAAGTTCTACTGGTTGGTAACAATAAGAAGTCGAGTGTGGGGGCTTGTAAGTCTTATTGTATGAACTTCGATTCTTTCAAGATAGTGGATTCAAGTTTACCTTGAGGATAGCTTGGTCAAATCCTCCCCAGGTTTTTACCGGTTTGGTTTCCTAGGTGATCATATCTTGTGTTATTTATTTTCCGCTGCTTTGCATGATTTGATCTTTTATATTGTGATAACCTAGACTTGTTTAATTGGACTAAGTAACAACTTGGCTAATTACCTAGGTTTAATCAATTGTTTTAGGGGTCTAAAAACTATCAAGTGGTATCAGAGCGGGTAGCTCTTTTGTTGTTGATCCTTTGATCATTGAGCTGATCCTTGACCCCTATTGTCATGGAACACGGACACTCTCTAGTTATTTCTCCTCACTTTGATGGGAATAATTATACTTACTGGAAAGTAAGGATGAAAGCATTCCTGAAATCCATTGATGAAAGGGTGTGGAACTTCGTTGAATACGGATGGAAGAAGCCCACTACTCCTGTTAGTGAGTGGGAAACTTCTCAAAAAGAAGCAGTTTCGTTTAATAACAAGGCTATGAATGCGATTTTTAATGCTGTTTCTATGGAGGAATTTAAGAGAATCTCGAATATTGAGATTGCTCATACTGCTTGGAATATCCTCCAGACTGTGTATGAAGGCACAAAGGCTGTCAAAATAAACAAATTGCAGTAATTGACTTCTAAATTTGAAAGCATTAAGATGTCTGATGATGAATCTTTTGATGAATTTTATGCTAAATTGAATGATATTGTTAATTCTGCTTTTAACTTGGGGGAAATCTATGATCAACCTAAAATTGTTAGGAAGATTCTTAGATCTTTAACTGAAGACTTTAGACCCAAGGTGACTGCCATTACTGAAAGCAAGGATGTGGACTCCATCCCTATTGATGAGCTTGTAGGATCTCTTCAATCCTATGAGTTGGATCTACCCAAAACTACCAAATCCAAATCAATGGCTCTTAAGTCAGTTGATAATGTTGAAGGTGGTGGATTTGATGATGAGCTCTCTGCTACAGAGATTGCCTATCTTGCCAAGAACTTTAGAAACTTTCTCAGGAATAGCAATAGAAAGGCAAGAGGCACAAACACTGCTGAACCTAGAAATTTTAGGAAGCATGATCCTACTAAGGTTAACAACAATGATAAGCCTAGAGAAAGAGTAGGTCAAGCTTCTAATAATTCCTTGGGATCTCAGTGTTTTGAATGTCAAGGGTATGGACACATAAAATCTGAATATCTAACCTATTTGAAGTCTAAGGGTAAGGCTATGGCTGTAACCCTTAGTGATGGTGAAGTTTCTGATTATGAGTCTGATTGTGATGAGGATGGAAACTTCATTGCTTCCACTACTATTGCTGTAGTTGATGAGAGCATATCTGTTGAAGAGAACCCTTCTAATGGGGAACTCTCTGAAGATGCAGATCTTCAAGAGGCCTATAACAAACTTTGCAAAGTTGCTGCAAAGGATGCTATGAATGTTGAACTTGGCCTGAAGAAAATTGAATCTCTTAAGCTTGAAAAGAAAATTTTGCTTGTTAAATTGTTTGATGCAAATGATCTTTTGAACAATGTGAAAACTGAAAACATGCTTTTGCTTGATAAAGTTAAATCTTTGGAACTTGATTTATCTGTTGCTAGATCTACTAGTTCTAAACTTGATTAAATGCTGAGTGTTCAAAAATCGTCTTCTGACAAAACTGGTTTAGGTTATGTTGATAGCATCTGTGTGTCCGCTCCCCATTCCACTAAGTTTGTTCCTTCATCTTCTTCTTCTGAACCTTCAGTGAGTGAGATAGTGAGTGAAACTGTCAAACCCTCTGTGAGTGAGGTTGCTAAACCCTTAGAAGGTTCATTATCTAGGAAGATTAGGGTTGATCTGAAAGAATCTAAGCCTAAGAAGCCTACCATATCTAAGGACAAGACACATGATAAACCTGCATGGGTTTGTCACTTTTGTGGAAAAACTGGACACATCCGTCCAAATTGCTACAAGCTGCAAGCTGCTAAGAGAGCAAACAAACCAAAAGTACCTGTGCCTCAAGCACTTGATCCTATGGTACTTATTGGTGATTTGGTAAAGGCTTTAAACCTTAATTCCAATCCTGGAGTTGGTAATCATTCTCAAGTGAATAAGAACTCCAATGCTCGTGGTGCATCTAAAAGGTTTTGGATGCAAAAGACTCGACCTAACTGAGTCTTTCTGACATGGTCCTTGTGCTTCATTTGCTCTATCCTTTGTGACCATTGTTCTTTGGTTTTGTTTTGTTTTTTTTTTTTTTTTTTTCTAGGATTTGCATTGCATAACATTCATGCATTTCATTCTAGGTGTTTTTTTTATTTTAATAAAATAAAAATAAAATAAAAAAGGGAAGAAAAAGGAAGCACATTTTGTTTTGCACTATTCTTTCTTGGTTTTTGAGAACAAGGTTGGTCAATTTATTTTCACATAACATGTCTTTTGTACCTTGTTTAGCTTTGATGAACTTATTTATTGCACTCTACTAGTTGAAGATTTGTAGTGCATGTTGTGTGGGAAAGATGTGTGTGGTTTTTGATTACTATGTCTTAATCTTGAAGTCACATGTTTTTAAATGTTTACTTGAACTTCTAAAGAAAGGCATAAATAACCATCTCACTACTATTTACTAGCCAATCATGAACACCTTAGTGCATATCATAAGATTTTGTGCTCGAGAAAGTGTAGCACATGCACAAAAAGAACACAAGGTGAAGCCTCGGTTAAAGTGCTTAATTCTTAAAATCAAAATTGGTGTGTACTATTAGGCTTGATGCCAAACTCACATAACTTAAAATTAGAATGTATATTATGAGGCATAAATACAAGAAACTTACATGATTGCAAGCTTATGATCTAGGAGATGTGGGAGTTATATGATGTAACTCTTTAGGTGATAGTCTCTTTTAAATTCCTTGTGATAAATTTTGTAAACTTTGTGATTGATTGCTACTCACATATCACCTCACATGTATCTCAAGTTTTTGCTAGTTGCACACACTACACGAGTTACTCTTTGCTAAACATTGTACATGCTATTGTATGTGTTTATGGTCTGACCAACCAAGTTATTGCAATTACTTTGAATTATGTGGAAACTAAATTTGTTGCTTGAAAATTTGTGGAGAATGCAAGAAATTTTGTTTTTGGGAATTTTGGGCTTAAAATCCTTGATTTGAAAATCATATCATCTCATACTCATGCATTTTTTTCGCTTTGAGTTAAATCATCTTGTTTTTCAAAAATTGTGTTTTTCCTCAAAAATATGGTGAGCCTCTGCCTAATTCGATCGGTCCATTCTGTTTTTCGACCGATCGAAATTTTTAAAATTTGAGAGAGGAAGTCTCTATCTGTTTCGACCGATCGAGGCTGATTTTCGACCGATTGAAACTCATGAATTAGGTTTTTCAAAAAGGCATAATTAGACTTTTTCAAAGTTACTTTTCAAATAGTTCTTTTCTTTTCTCTCTCTCCACATTGGCTCTAGGCTCCACCATCCAATTTTTGTCGTTTTCCTTCAAGATTTTTGCAAGGTTTTTGTCCTAGGAAGCCGATAAGTCCCTTTTGCCCTTCTTTTTCAAGTTTATTTCTTGATTTCATGCATTTTTCATGCATTATCATGGGTATGTTCGGCACTTTCAAACATATTGGGGTTTTTGATGATTCGAACCTATTCTTGTGAAATTGATCAATGGGTTTTTGTGTTATGATGCTATAATAATGTTCCCTATAGTTTAATTTGATCAATTTTGTGGTTTTTGAAAAATTGAAAATTCTAGGGTTTTGAATTTGATCCGAATTGGGGATTTTGTCAAATTGGCTTATCCAATTGATGTATTTGGTCATTATTTTTGTTATTATATCATGTGTAATGATCAATTCGTCAATATTTTTCAAATTGATCAAGTGGTTTTCCAAATTTTGGTTTTTTGTGTTAAAAACCTTAATGTTCAAGCCAATTTTGTAATTTGAACCTTTTGGACTTAATTCGCTGCATTAGAACATGCATCATGACATTTAAACTTGTTCATGCATTATACAGATTTTTATTCTATATTCTGTTTTTGTGCTAACTTGCAGTCTGCCCTTGGTTTTGGTTTTGTGGTTTTTGTTCTTTCGCTCTGTGTTTTGATCCTTATCTTAGCACCATGCCTAGGAAAACTAGAGCCCATAGGACCACTTCCACTTCCTCTGAGTCTCCCACTAAATTTGAGCTGTTTAAGAATGATAAGTGTTGAGAAGCCTATGACTCTTTAAACTGTAAGCGTAAGATCTGGTCTGAGCGAGCTGTTGTGTTAGATGCGCTTGATCCGGCCATTAGGGCCAATTTTGAGTCTAAAGGTTGGTTACCTCTCGTAGAGATAAATCATCCTCCCCCGACCGCCTTAATTAGAGAGTTCTACTCGAACCTCTCTTGCCACATCTATAATTCCAACACCCTAGTTAGGAGTTGGATACGAGGTGTAGAGTTCACCATTACCCCTCGAGTAGTGGCTGAGGCTCTTGGGGTGCCGGTTGTTCGGGATGCTGACTATCCCTATGATGAGTCACCCTCATTAGACGTTGTCATGTCTTACATCATTGGATCATCTATCCAGTGGGGTTCTGATCCTCGGATCACGTCCGCTGAGCTTACCAAGACTGCCTATCTCTTATTTCGGATTGCGTGTCATTCCTTGTGGCCCATCTCTCACTTCCACACTATCCCTTTAGAGCGATGTGTGTTTTTGTACGCCTTTGTTTCTGGAGCATCTATAAGTTTTCCTCACTTGTTCCTTTGTTCTTTGAACGAGGTTCATAGGAGTTCTGCCGTAGGGCATGCACTGATTCATCCTATTTTCATTCATAGGATTTTGCTCTACTTAGGTCTAGATGGTTTTCTGTCTGGTGAGCCTGTTTATGTGATTGCTCCCATAGGTGCCACCTTTCTTCGTCAGAGGGCTGCTCAGTTGAGAGTTGCTTCTTCTCATTCTAGAGGTGCGTCATCTATGGTGTGCCCCCTCCTCCCTCTTCTACAGGTACTGCTGCTGCTGAGATTTCAGGTGCTGCTGCTGATGCTGATGTTCCTCCACCGACTGCTTTGGATGATTCAGACATTCGTCGCACATTGGATCATGTCTTGACCGTTCAGGCGGCTTAAGAATAGATTTTGGTGGATGTGCTTGATGAGATCCGTGCCTTGCGTGCAGAGTTGGCGCAGTTTAGACCACCTCCCTTTTGATGATGGATAGCTTGTTTGCCCTTTGGCATTCCGTCACAAAAAGGGAGAGTACTTTGTAGGTTTTTGATTTCAAGGGGAGTTTATTTGTTTTTGGTTGGAGCTTGTGGAGTTTTAGATTGTATCTAGGTGCTTCACTTTGTACTTATGCATTTTTAGCTCTTACCTTGTTTTTGATGGGATATTCATGTTAGGGGGAGTTTTATGTTTTGTTGGTACTTTATTTGTTTCTTGTTTCAAACTGCTTATTGATTTATATTTATGAGTTATTCATTGATATATGTCTTTATTTGTGTGTTGTTTGAAATCAAGAAGTTATTTTGTTTACTTGTATTGTTTCCACACATGCGATTATGCATTTTGTTTAGTATTTCAGGAAATATACAGGTTGATTCAATTGAGCTGCTGTCTACACTTGCAACTGATGGATAGTAGTTAGGATTGAATTTGTTTTATGAGCATTATTTTGTAAAGGGCTTTTCATTTTGTAAACTTTGAGCTTCTAAGTTGTGTTTTGTCACGGATTGCCAAAGGGGGAGTTTGTTAGGTTCTAAAGTTTAGGATTTTATGTATTTAGAACTCTAATGTGTATTGTTGGCAAACCATGATCAAAATAATGTGTGTAAGGTTGAATTTAATCAACCATGTGTTAGCTTTATTCCATGACAAATTTGCTTGTAATATAGCACTTAGAAACCTTGTATTTAGGTGGGAATCATGTAAGGGTAGTGTGTGAGAGAGTGTGAAGAAATGCTCAAGACAGTGCAGTGAAGCAGAGACTCGCGGCTAGGACTCGCGGGTGGCTCGCGACTTGCAAGCCGCCAAAAGTTGCTCACGTGCAGAGCATGCAGGGGAGCTGAACAGTCACGCCACCTGGAGCACTACACGACAAAAATCCAGACTGGCCATTAAGTTAGCTCGCGACTTGAACTCGCGACTCAGTCAAGTCGCGAGGTCAAGTCGCCAGCCAGCCCTGTTTTTAGAAAAACTGACTCTTCGTATTCCATTCTCACACCAGTATAAATACCCCTCATTCCCACAAGATATGTGTGGCTATTCAGAGAGAAAAACCCTAAGAGAGGTTTCTTCAAAACACCCACCCAATTAGAGAGAGCTTGTAGTCTCTTCTCATTCCCTCTCTCATTGTCATACCTATTGAGAGGAGATTTCTATCCAAACACTACCCACACCCATTTAGAGTGTTGAGTGTTTTTGGCATTTTGGGAAGCATTGGAAGATGCCAAGGATGGCGGATGCTATGGTCTAGTAGCGGAATCCGGTAAGCTAGAAAAGAAAAAGGTTCGGCGCAACCTCGTTGGAGCAAGAAGCTTGGAGGGCTTAGGTACATCGGGTAGATTAGGCTTGGAGGGTCTATTGCTGTTCATGTATCCCAACTACATTTTCTAGTGGATTATTTACCGCTTGGAGGGCGGCGGAGAGGTTTTACGCCGAGGGCTTCGGTTTCCTCTTCGATAACACATCGTGTGTTGTCCTTGTGTTTGCATCTCTCTTCCCTTTATCTTTGCCTTTCATTATCTGCTGTGGATTTTAATTTGTTATGGCTTAGATAGTATTTAATCAATTTCATATTATAGCATATGTTAAGTTTCCTCACACTAGTTGTTTGACATATTGCTTGAATTGATTAAGTTGTAATTTGGGGGTCTAAACGTTCAAAGGTGTTTTTGTACACGTTTTTGAACTCACAATGTGTTTAGAAGTGTTTAAAGCTAGCTCAAAGTTGTGTGTCAATGTAAAGTTGGAATCGAGTTAAAGCAGGAAGCACTGTGCCTTTTGGCCTGGCTTGATCGATCGAAGCTTAGGCTCGACCGATCGAAACTCGGCCAGAATGCTTTTTTGCAGATTCGTCCAACTCAGCCCTATTTGTTTTAAAACGTTTTTAGGGTTTTGTTATTTGTCCTAAGTATAAAAGGCAAACCCTAGCCACGTTTTAGTGTTGCTCATATTTGCGGTTTGTGTAAATCTCTTGTGAGATCTAGAGGAACTTTCCTTTACACAGACTTAGGGTTTTCAAGGAGGAGGTATTTTCTACACCTTGATGATTAATTCAGTTGCTGCCATTAAAGTTTAAAGAATACACAAGCGGGTATGCTTATAGCTGGTGGGAATCCAAGAAAGAAGGAGTCCGTGGATTCGGAACTTGCACGTGGTCGTGTCAGTAAGTTCTACTGGTTGGTAGCAATAAGAAGTCGAGCGTGGGGGCTTGTAAGTCTTATTGTATGAACTTCGATTCTTTCAAGATAGTGGATTCAAGTTTACCTTGAGGATAGCTAGGTCAAATCCTCCCCAAGTTTTTACCGGTTTGGTTTCCTGGGTGATCATATCTTGTGTTATTTGTTTTCCGCTGCTTTGCATGATTTGATCTTTTATATTGTGATAACCTAGACTTGTTCAATTGGACTAAGTAACAACTTGGCTAATTACCTAGGTTTAATCAATTGTTTTAGGGGTCTAAAAACTATCAAGCACCACATAGCTCATCTAAAAGTTCATCTACAGTAGGAATAGGAAACTTATCTTTCATTGTTTCCTTGTTGAGAGCTCTATAATCGATGCACATCCTCCAGGAACCATTTGCCTTTCTGACCAAAAGCACAGGTGAAGAAAATGGACTCTTACTAGGCCTTATTGACCCTGTCTCCAGCAAGTATTTCACAGTTTTCTCTATTTCATTCTTCTGATAAAAAGGATATCTATAAGGTTTGACATTGATAGGTTGAGTTCCCTCTTTGAGCACTATTTGGTGCTCATGCCCCCTGCTTGGTGGTAATTCTTTGGGAGTGTTAAACACAGAGTTAAATTGTTGCAACAACTCTTTCAAGGTTGAATTGGTTTGAAGTTGATCTTAAGGTGAATCCAGCATCATGAATTGGAGCACCAGACCTTTCTTAGGAGAGTTCTTGAAGAATTCATCCTCTTCTTGGAAGCTAGAGCCTTTTGAATGCACCCTTCTTAGTAGAATTTGTTGCCCTTCATATAGAAATCTCATAATAAGGTTCTGGAAATCCCATTGAATCAGGCCCAAAGTTCTAAGCCAATGTATTCCTAATACCACATCATAACCATCCATAGCTAGAGAATATAAATCAACTTGGAACACATGCCCTTGCATTTTTATCATTACCCCATGATAGATTCCCTCACTTTTTATTACGGACCCATCTGCAATCTTAACTTCCAAAACCGATTGTTGCTTCGTTAAAGTAGCCTTGGACACAATAGTAGGATCAATAAAATTGTGATTACTATCAGTATCAAGAAGAATTGTCACCCTTACTCCCTTAATGAACCCTATTAACCTCAAGGTTCCAGGATTTTGGCTTCCTAAAAGGGCATATAAAGATATTTCAAGGTAAGCAATAGGATTTTCTTCCTTCCCCCCACCTACTATTTCTATTGTGTCTAGTTCCTCCAATGGTACCCCTAGTTGAACCTCTTCATTGAGAACTTTTTCCATGAGAAAAAGTTTTGGACTAGTTTTACATCTATGGCTGGAATTCCATTTTTCTTCACAGTAATAACACAACCCCCTTTTTCCTTCTTTTCTTCCATCTATGCAAGGCTAATTTTTTGGATGGCTACTCTAGCCTTGGGATCTGGTTTAAGTAGACCAAGAATGGAGGACTTAGCATGAGAGCCCATTTCCATGCTTGTTTTAAAGGAAGCCTTTCTAGTGCTAATCCAGTATTTTTCTTTAATTTTAGCCAACCTAAAAGCTTGATGCAAGGATGTGGGATTTAGCATCCTAATAGGTAATCTAATCTCAACCCTCAACCCACTTAAGAAACAACTCAATTTATGTCGTTCAGATAACCCTTTAATTCTATTAGAAATGACCTCAAACTGTGACTAATACTGCAACACAGTGGAAGTTTGTTTAAATTTGGTAAGGCATTCCATTGGATCATCATAAGCACATGGACCAAATCTAGTATGGAGTAATTTTAGAAAAGATTCCCATCCATCAAAATCATGCTTAGCATCTTGAAACCAAACTAAGGCTGGGCCTTCCATATAATAGGAAGCCATGAGAATCCTCTAATGATTAGGGATCTCATAGTACTTAAAGTAAAGATTTGCCTTATAAATCCATCCAGTGGGATCTTCTCCATCAAATCTAGGAAATTCTAATCTTACTTGCTTAGGGATTGGAATCTTACCTCCATTAGATATAGAAGATTCGACTTTGTTATTGTTGTTGAGAGGCCTGGTGGGCAAAACCACTCGAATTTCCTTGACAGCTTCAAACAATTGGGCAAGTTGTTGTGTAATGATCTCCATGGATTTTTGGTGTTGATCTTGTTGTAACTTAACCCCAAAAATTGTATCAAAAAGTTGGGAATACCTTGTATTAGGACCATCAACCATGGTAAGATTGAAACTGCTTTGATACCAATTGCAGTGAACCTTCTAGTAATAATGCAGTAAACTAATGCATTAGAATAGAAATTGAAAGGGAATTAATGGAGAAAGTGAAGGAGAATGCTGACTGGTTCGAGGGAGTCACCCTCCAAGAACACAAAGAGGGAAAAGAGAGGGAACACAGAAAAAAAAGAGGAAACAAATCTATATATATCTAAAAGCTGAAGCGTAGCATTTATTGTTGCTATGCTCTAGTTAAGCCACATCAACGCCATGTCATTATTTATTTTCCTTCCTTCTTTTTTTTTTTTTTTTATTTGTTTTATCAATTGCTATTTATTGATTCTCTTCTTAAATTCCGGTGTTACTTTATCTCCAAATCTATTGGGTGTCTCTCCATTAACCCAGACTCTTGAGATGCCACTATTATATGGAATTCTTATAGTCACTGGTACTTTATCTCCAAATCTATCATATGTCTCTCCATTAACCCAAACTCTTAAGATGCTATCATATGGAATTCTTATAGTCACCAATAGATTGCAACCTCCTCACCTCCTCACCTCTCATTTTTTTTTCCTATAAATTTTCAATTGTTCTCTCTTTACAAATTGATTGGTATGACTTTCAATGGGATAGTTTCTTGAGTGTTTTTTCCGTTCTTTTAGTCATGGCTCGAGTCCGTCTACCAAAACCCAATCAAATGAGTGCAAGAGACAGATAGTGACTCTAGAGCTTGCAAACAAAACTGAAGCAGATAAGATGAGAGGTGAACATTAGTAGCCCAGGTCCAAAGGGTATAAAGTCAAAATGAGTTCTGGTATTTGTATTATTCTTATTCTTTTTTTATTTATTCCCATCTCATAACTAGAAAAAAAAAATGTAGTTCAATTTTGTGATTTCATGATGAAAGAGATTGAGTTTTCTTGGTCTCAAAACTATTAAATTTTTTTTTTCTTTTTCAAAATTGATTTGAGTTGGGCATTTGATCATGTTTGTTATAAATTGTTTTATGGTTGCCTTTCTCTAGATTGTAGGAATGTTACTCTCAATATGTTTGCTATAATGTATGATAATTAACTTCAATGTGATATTTTTATTTTGGTCTTTGTTTTATAGTAAGAGTGTTATTCGTTTTCATCTAAGAGAAATTGTTATTGTTCTCTTTTTCCAGTCATCTTATATGCTGAACTAAATTTCATTTTTATCTCTATTTTATTTGTCAATTCCTCGATAGATGTCAATGATCAAGTTTTGCAATCACTAGAGACTTTTTAATCTATTGAAAGTCATACTAATCAATTGGTAACCATTCTTTTCTTAGAACCTTTTAAAGGAAAGATGAATAAATTTATTGCTTTTCTTGGGTAGTGCTTCATAATTTGCTTTTCATGGTTCAATACACATCAGCTATATTAGATTTTCATTTCTTTATACTAATATTTTGTTGTTTATTATTTAATTTGATTGTTTCGTATCCCAGAAATTGTGGAAAAATGGAAGAGAAAAGAGAGTAAAGTTTGAATATTAAATTTTTTTTTGTATGAAACTTGGGATGTAACAGTTTATTTATTTATTTATTTTTAATCTTAATTTTTTAAAGGAAACTCTAAATCTTCAAAGTACATCAGCTTAAGTAGACTATTGTGTAGTGGCTAGAATTTTTGTGTTTAGGTCCTTAGTTGGCTTGTTTGGTTGACGAATAACTTTAGGGAATGTTTAGCTTATGAGATTTTTTTTTTTTTTTTTTTTTTTTTGTATTTTAGGAGTGAGGAAATTTAAAGAACTGAATTATTTTTAAATTCCATTAGTACCTAGCTTTATGCTAATTGTTGTGTAGATAGAAAAACTAATTGGTTCTTAATTTTTGAATACCTATCTATAATACTATGTACATGAACAATAATTGGGTTTTTAGTTTTAGATTTGAATTATGCTATTTTTTCAACAACATGATTTTTGTGTTAGAATTTTCTCTTCTTGAGTATCTAGAATACTATGTACATGAGTTTTAGACAAAACTTAGCACTATTTCTTTTGGATTTTGCTATTTCTTTCCTTATTAAACATAATATGAAATAGCTGATGTGTTCCAATGAAGGCAGAAGCAATTGCTATTTTTGGGACATAGCAACTGATACAATCTAATAACTTCCTGTAACCATTTGAAATTCATAACCTGGAATGCTAATAGACATCTTCTTCGAGGCAAGAAAAATTGGCTAAGTTTAGCAAGTTTGTCACCAACTTTGACCACGTTATGGCAATACAAGTGACATGGCTAGAATCAATGGCAGATTACTATTTGACAATTTGGTCTTTGATGGAAATTGATATAAGTGAGGGTCTATTAAATTTGATCCTTTTGCTGAAGTAAGGTTTGTTTAATATGTATTTTATTTATTTACTTTATTGTAAATAAGTTTTTGTACATGATGATTCTAACCTATAAAAACTTCACTTTACTTTTTTTTATGGTCTTATTCTTTTCTGTTGGCAATTAACTAGACATCACTTTTAGGAATTAAGGATTTAGCAACTGGTACGAAGGTTGCACTTCAAAATTTAGAAGAATTAAAATATGATACAATCTCATCATGGGAAGAAAAATAGGAAATCTAATGTTGTGTTGGCTTGTCCCTCCATTATTGGGTTACAAATATCATATCTAAGAAAAACCTAAAATAATATAATGATATATTTGTAGAGATAGAGGCTTGAAAAATACTTTTAGAAATAATTCAATTTTTTTAGGAGAAAACTATCTTCAATAAATTTTAAAGAATAAATTATGGATTATATCATATTAAAAAATAATTATATATTCCCACGCATTGCGTGGGTTTGCAACTAGTTGTAGTCTTATTTTTGGTTGTTCTCTAAAAGGTCCATCACAAGTATTTAAGCTAGGCTCACCTTTACAACTGCCAATAGGAAGCCAGATTTAGTTACTAATTTCCCAATAGTCCGACTGTACAATTAACCCCACTACTAACTAACTAGTACTTTATTAGTGGACACAAACCACTTGCATCCTCATGCTCTCCTATTCGTAATTTGTTACACCTGATTTAATACTCAAATTCCCTAAAGTTGAGCTTCATTAAATAGTTCTGTTTTTAATTTTTCCATTCCACTTATCTTTCAACTTTGCAGTGCCACAACTACACAATTGAAAAGCTCATCACCAAGAGCTTCAACAACGACAACATTGTCCTCTGTAGCAATCAGATTGGCTAGATGAATATGGAGAAAGGTACATCATGACAACAATGCCTAATCTTTTTCCCTCTCTCTTTGGTATTGGAACATCCAAGTTTCATTTTTTAATCCTTTTGGGTTTTCAATTTTGGCAGATTATTATTTTATTTAGTTTCTCAATTTTTTGAATTCTTTTTTTTTTTCTTTGGTTTCTTAATTACACACAAGTGTTTGAAGAAATGCTTAAACCAAACTTTGGATTGGATGTGTGGAACCCAATTGCTTATGCATGAACAATGCTATTTACATATTTCTTTTAAATTTTGTTGTCAATTGTGATATCAATATTAGTTCTTCGGAAATTTGGTTTTCTTTTTAAATGTTGTGGTTTTATTCTAGTATATGTATGTGAGATTGACCTATGTAAGCTCTACGTATATATTTATATTGGTATATCCAATTTGTGTTTGCCAATTGGGTTTGTGTGTGACCTTGGGTCCTTGCAATCTAATTGCTACTTTCTCTCCCTCAAAAGGCTGAAAACTTTGTTATGTTGAGTTATTTGGGTTTCGTTTGAATGGTTTTTGCTATTTTTTGCAGGTAAACTTTGGCTTTGGGAATTATTATTATTATTTTTTAATTTTCTGTTAATAAAGCATATTTACACTCAAAAGTTGTTGGGTTAGTAAGTGAAGGGTTTTAGTGTTGATTAGCTTCTTATTTCAGGTTTTTAAGGTGCATATACTTTATATGAATTTGTAGATGTTTTGGTGTTTTGGCTGCTTTTTGTTCAGGTGAATTTCATGTAAGACGTGGTTCAGATTTGTAATAAAAATTGGATGTGAAGTTGACCACAAGCACTTGCATGCCTTAAAATCAAATCCACCATCTGGTATGGTTGTGCATATTCTACCTCCAATTCTTAGAGTACAGGTAATGTCTTCTTCAAACTTATCAATTTTTGAAGCCTATTTAGTTACATGATAAATTATTTCATCTTGGGTCTTTCACATCTTAATTCCCCAAAACCATTATTTTTCATAAATTCAACCATTAGTGCAAATTGTTCAATGTTGATTGGATTTTGAAAGTTTAGGCCTAACAAGCTTTCATGGGGAATTCAATTGCCGACTTTGGTAAGTTGGGTCCATCAAATTAACAAATAATATATATATATATATATATATATATATATATTTTCCATGAGTCCTTCATTTGCTACTTAATATAACATTGCAAGTGAGATTTTAGATGGTGGTTTGTTCTAAACCTCATGGATGCTATTTCAATGAAAAGGACCTGGTCAGTTTCTGAACATGTCAACCAAGCAAATTATAAGTTTGAGTTTCTCAGTTGCAGTTAATCTTTTGTGGGGGGGGGGGGGGGGGGTTATTTTCAATTGCAAAAATTAGGAACTTTTCTATGCAATTTGGATTTTTTTTTTATATGAAAATTTCAATCTATGACCATTAGCTATTTAGATTTTGTAATGTTAGCCAACAACTGCAGCTCCTAAAACATGGCCATAGTAGCCACCTATTTCTCCTCATCTCAAAATGAATATGGTGCTAACCTTTTTCAAAAAGCCACTAATTATGCAAGTTTGGGCATTATTGTTAGAGATAGTTATGGTTCTCTTATTATAGTCCATACTGAATTAATTCCTTGCCAAAGATTGTGGATGGCTGCCACAGCTATGTTGAGAGCATCACTCACGTTAATTTAATATTTTCATTTGAATATAGCAAATCGATTTACAAAGCAAGTAGTGTTATGGTCAAGGGTGAAAGTTTTTAATTTGAGTACTTTCTCTTGGATTTTAGATCATTTTGATATGATTAGGCAAAGTCATTGTACAGAATCCATTGTACCATTTAGAGTACTTAATATTTTGCATTTCTTATTACTTTATGCAAATTGAGTGCATTTGATTTTATTTGTAGGAACTGAGGGCAACTAAGCCAAAGCATAAGAAAAGGTGATGGCATTGATGAATAACTACCAAATTTGAAAGCCATTGAAGGTACTCCCTTTCTCTATCTCTTTTGCCTTTATTTTTCTTCTTTGAACTGTATATGGAGGTTGCATTGGACTTGGCCAATGCACCACTCAAAAATTATGACAAACTATCTGAAAATTTGGGGGGGGGGGGGGGACCTCTTCCATTTTTTTTGGACCATACAATAAGGGTAAGTTTGTATCTTTAAGATTTTTCCTTAATGTTCCATCTTTTAGGTTTTAAGTAGTTATCGAAGAAAGACACAACTTGATTACTTACTATTTAATGGTCCTTCTTCTTCTTTTTTTGATTCTATTGTGTGGATTGCAAATTGTCAAAGTTGAACTTTAATCTGAAGGAAAATTACTAGCTAGGGTGCCTCAACGTTATTTTGGAGCATGGGATGCTTTTTTCACTATAGTGAGGAAGGTCAATTTACTTTCTTTAATATTGTGCCTTTTGTTTTCCGTATCTCAATGCATTATTTCTAATACCTTTCAAAAATTAGGATATTATGGACTGATCTCAGAATCTCCAGTTTTATTACGTAAATTAATTAATTTATGAGAGGTTTATGTGTAGATTACTATGTAGAAGTCAGATGGATACAAGGAGAACAGAGAGATTGCAGAGAAATGAGTTCAACTATTTAGTACTCCCTATTTCTTAGTCACAACTATGAATGCAATGGACACATTCAGTTGATAAAAATTAACTTTACAAATTAGTTGGCTAGAAATATGAGGTATCATAACTGCAAATCGTTTTTAAAATCCTTGTCATGAATAAAAGAATTGTCTTAGAGTGATTTGTAAGTAGATTTTAATACAGTAGAAAAATAAATTTAAATTTCCATTTTATATGTTGGGTATGATTTGGCACACATCATTAATCAATCATTACATTCATGCTTCGTTCATAATTTCTTTATATAATGTTATCATATTAATCCAAGATGTGGAAGGAGTTGAAATATGTGGTACCCTTAAAAACTTTGTTGACTTAGCAGCATGTTAGTAGTACAATTTAGTTCTTTCTCTTCTTCTTAAAACAATTTTTATAAGTAATGGAAGAATTATTCACTAATGGGACATGTTCTTTGGATGACTTGGAGATGGGAAATAACACAAAATTAAGTGCAAAGAATACTTAACTAAGCCGGAAGTTTTTTAAGTAGTTTATTAGTTTCTCATCTACTTTAATGTTTATCTTGGCTATTAATGTATGTTTAGACTGCAATAATGAAAATTGGTTTATAAGAGATGAGTGCATTTTCCAAGTTATTGTTTTCATTTGTCAAGGACACCACCTCCTTTGAGATCCATGGTGTGGTTGATATGATTAGAACAAGCTATAAGGAAGTAGATAATTGTCACATTTATTCATGCATAATCTGCAGAAAGAAAGAACTACAATTTTACAGCATAAAGGGAAGTTAAATGATTTGTAATATAAATGCATAGACCCATAAGATAGTTGGAAAGGACTGGATAATCTACCAATGGTTTATTTGCTATATTACATGGAGATTCATGCTGAGATTAAGTACTTTTAATGATCTTTCTGTGCAAGGATAATTTGTAATTAAAAATATTTATGTGCAACAAAGCAATATGATACAAATGTTTTGGTTTACAGACTCATCAAGTTTAAATGTCAAGGTGCTTCAATTCTGGGAGTAGTAGCTTGAGATGAAATGCCGTCGTATCTTAAAGCTTGGACAAAGAAGTTTTAATTCGAATGATCCTTTAATGGCAGAAGCAGTGGTCATTAAAGGATCACTGTAATCAAAGGGTTTGCGCATATGGTTTATTGTGTAGGGACTATGGCATTATTATGAATCCAATATATGGATATTTTTAATAGAGGAGTTTAAAAAGATACTTTGATAGGTACAATCTCTCTCTCTCTCTCTCTCTCTCTCTCCAACACGAGTTGCCAATATTTTTGTAATGAATCTGAAAAGGATAGATGTTGTTGACATGAATTTTCTTTTGAAAAGCTTTGAGAATACAATGTATTTAAACAGATATTTTAAAGTATCCTTCACGTACATTGCACAAGTTAGCGACTAATTGCAAATAAAGGCTGAGGCTAGAGGTATGCCATATTTGTGAAATAAAATCCAAATGACTATCACATTTAGTTATGAATTAAATCATATATTCAAAATAAGTGACTACTACATTAACATGAACGAACCAGTATTCAAGGACATTATTTGAAGCAACACCTTTTAGCCAGATACTGATATCCTTCACTGACTAAAACAGTCGCTTCATAGCTTTTCTAATAGCCATTTTACCTTTAGTATTGTAGTTACATAACACCAATCCTTTGTGCCATTGATAAATTTGAAATAAGCATGCCTCCATGTCCTTTTAAAGAAGAGACCTCCACAAACTCCCCAAAAGCCAACTGCAAATCCAACTCCCATACCCATATAGAAGCTAGAACTTCTAGAGTCCTCTTTAGTTTTGCCAATTGATGTTCTATTATGAGATTCTCCAATTGGTGGCATGCAGCTTTTTGGGAGAGGATCAACACCTAATTGAGGATTGCCAATATATCTGACAACATCAAAAGACTAAAGTTAGGTGCCTGAAGGAATTCTACCTGAGAAATTGTTGTATGACAAGTCCAAGTAATCAAGAGATGTCAAATTAAACATACTTGGAGGAATTTCACCTAATAGATAATTTCGTGAGAGATCCATTGACTCTAACTCCATCTTTAGCCCAATGTTTGCTGGTATGTTGCCCATCAACTGGTTTTGAGACAAGTTCAAAAACCATAATTTAGAAAGAACTGATATTTCAATAAGAATTGATCTAGACAAGTTGTTACTTGAATGGTCTATGATCCTCACGAATTTAAGGTTATCTTCATATTGTAGTTCATGTCCTTTTGGAACCAGCATAAGATTCTCAAGGTAAGAGCCATAGTCAAAGTTGTACTCTAAACTATCAATATAAATACCTTGGTCGTTAGGCATAACCATGGCACTCATATTTTTCAAGCAGCTTGGTAGGGCCCTGATAGGCTATCATTTGCAAGATCCAATATTTTAAGAGAAGAAATTTGGCATATCTTTAGAGGTATATTGCCCTTGAATCCATTGGATCTTAGAAGAACTATAAGTTCTGTCATTTTTGTAACCCAGAGTGGTATGGTCCCTAGAAAATGATTATCACCTATTTTAATGAGCCCTAACTTTGAGCACCTTTTCAATGATGAAGGAATATCCTCATAGATGCTATTGTTTTGTAAACTCAATGACTTGAGTTCAACTAAAGATCCCAGAGAATAAGGAATTCTACCAGATAGATTATTGCTCCCAAAGTTTAAATGGATCAAAGATTGCCAGTACCTCCAACAATTAGAAAGTTATCCACATAAAAATTGTTTGCTACATCTAAAACCTTCAATTTATTTATTTTTATTCATCTTTTGGCACAAGAAAGTGGACGGGGATCCAAAAAATGAGTTGTTAGCCATATCAAGTACTTCAACATTTGCAGACAATTGTGGCAACTGCCCCTTGAAATGATTAGATTTTAGATTCAAAATAGTAGAATTCAAAAAAAATGACTGGTACATCCCCTTCTATGTGGTTATCAGAGAGATCAACCATATTAATATTTGAAATCCAATCCCAGCACCAGCTTAGAGCCTTATCCGAAATTCCTGATGAGGGCAAAAATAAAAACTGAATGGATGTTTATGTAGCCATGTAGGAAAGTTGGGACCTATCTTGTAGGAGCTCATGAAAACATATTCAAGTTGAAAAGGAGGAAACCAATTGGAATTCATGTTAAAGAACAAAGATGTATAAGAGATATCTAGGTTTTTTAATTTCGACAATTCGTTGAAATGAGTTTCATCTAGACTACCCGTGAAAGTATTCATTGCAATAAATAACAAAACTAAATTTGAGAGAAGTCCAAGACTCTTTGGAATGGTGCCATTTAACTTATTATCATCAAGGAATAAGATTTGCAATTTAGATAAATTCCCAATGGATGAAGGAATAGGACCACATAAAGGATTACCACGAAGACTGAGATATTTCAAATGCTTAAGCTGTCCTAGCGAATCTGGAATTTTTCCGCTCAAAGAATTATCTCTAAGATCGAGATATTCTAATTTCTGAAAATGCAAAATGCTAGGAGGCATCCCACCTATCAGAGAACTTTCAGCTAGGAAAAGCCATAAGAGGCTGGTACTGAGATCAGAGAACCAATTAGGTATCTCATGATTGAAATTTATTTGTTTTTAGACCCCTTAAAACACAACCAGATTAACCTAGTTATTTAGCCAAGTGATTAACTTAGGTAAATTAACAAATCGAGGTTAACACAAATATATTATATCAATGTAAAGTGCGGAAAATAAAGAACACAAAGATATGATGACCCAGGAAAACCAAACCGGTAAAAAACCTTGGGAGGATTTAACCTAGCTATCCTCAAGGTAAAACTAAATTCACTATGACAGAATTGAAGTTTACACAATAGCGACTTAGACCACTAACATCCTATTACTACCTCAAGTAGGATACTTACTACCACGACCACGTGATAGCTCCGAGTCCACGAACTACTTCTTTCTTGAATTCCCAGCAAGCACAAGCACACCTATTTGTGTATTTTTAAGCTCATAAATGCAGCAACTAAATCGATCACCAAGTTCTTGACATAATCTTGAATCTTGGAAACCCTAAGTATGTATGAAGGCAACCACCTCTTGATCTCATAAAAGATTCACACACACAGCATAAGGAGCAACCTAAAACGTGGCTAAGGTTTTCCCTTTTATACTTGAGGTAAAACATATAACCCTACACGTCAAACGGGCTTAGGCTGAATTGGAAAATTCTGCAGAAAAACAATCTGCACGAGCTTTGACTGATCGAGCCAGGCAGATT
The DNA here is from genome assembly GCA_028535905.1 of Quercus berberidifolia. Lineage (NCBI taxonomy): Eukaryota > Viridiplantae > Streptophyta > Magnoliopsida > Fagales > Fagaceae > Quercus > Quercus berberidifolia. The sequence goes on from JAPQVW010000025.1 coordinate 140,736, forward strand.
TACATAGTAAATCCTGTAGAACACTCAATTCCAACTTTACACTTAAACACACTTTGAGCAAGCCTAAAACAAAGACTAAAATTTTTTGATCATGGTTTGCTAACATTACAAATTGATGTTCTAATACATTTAAACCTAAAATCTTAGAACCCAACAAACTCCCCCTTTGGCAATCCGTGACAAAACACAAACTAAACAAAATGCTCAAAGTTACATAAAAATAGCCCATTACAAAAACATTGCCCAATAAAACAAATTCAATCTAACTACTATCTATTAGTTGCAAGTGTAGATAGCAGCACAACTGAATCAACCTATATATTTCCTGAAACACTCAACAAACGCATAAACGCATGTGTGGAAAATACAAGTAAAACAAAATAACTTCTTGATTTCACATAACACAAAATAATAACATATATCATGAATAACTCAGAAATATAAAACAATAAACAATGTGAAACAAGAAACATATAACATCAATGTATCTCCCCTATCATGAATAACCCAATCAAAACAAAGAATACATCACGAGCAAAAAAATGTAAATACATGATGAAGCACCTAAATACAATCTAAGAGCTCCACAAGCTTCACAAAAACAAAAAACTCCCCCTGACTACAAAAACTCATCTACAAATGTACTCCCCCTTTTTGTGACGGAATGCCAAAGGGCAATCATAATCCATCATCAAAAGGAGGCGACGGAGGCGACCATCGAAGATGCTCCAAATCTACTCGCAAAGCACGAAGCTCATCAAGCACGTCCACCAAAATCTGACCATGAGCCGCCTGAACGGTCATGATAGTCTCCAACATACGTCGAATGTCCGAATCATCCGAGGTAGAAGGTGGAGGAACAGCAGTAGCAACAGGTCTACAGACTCCTCAACCATAGTATCACCTGTAGAAGAGGGAGGAGGAGATGCGACACCAGAAGTCTCTACCCTAGGGTGTTTAGAGCTAGCTCTCAACTGAGCAGCCCTCTGCCTAAGAAAGGTGGCACCTATAGGAGCAATAATATGAACAGGCTCAGATGCCGGAAAATCATCTAAACCTAGATGCAAAAGAATCTGATGAATAAAAAGGGGGAAGAAAAGAGCATGAGCAGTAGAACTACTCCTATGTACCTCAATCAAAAAACAAATAAAAAGATAAGGAAAGTTAATAAGAGCATCAGTAACAAGGGCATACAAAAACACATAGCACTCCAAAGGAATGGTGTGTAAATGAGAGATAGGCCACAAGGAATGACAAGCAATTCTAAAGAAGAGATAGTGAATCTCAGAGAGCTTAGCAGTAGTGATCTGAGGATCAGAACTCCATTGGATAGAAGACCCAGTGATATAAGACATGATGTCGTCTAAGGGAGGAGACTCATCATAAGGGTAGACAGGATACTGGACCACTGGCACCCCAAGAGCAGCAGCCACTACCGAAGGAGTAATGGTGTACTCATCACCCCATATCCAACTTTTCACAAGAGTATTGGAATCATAGGAGTGGACAGAAAGGTTCGAATAAAACTCTCTAATCAAGGTAGTCGGAGGAGGATGATCTACATCCAACAATGGTAACCAGCCCCTACGCTCAAACTTACGCCTAATCTCAGGATCAGGCTCATCTAAAAGAACCTTTCTCTCAACCCAAATGTTCCTCTTAAGGTTAAGCTTCTCATACGCTTCCTGATTTTTCTCACTTAGAAACCTCTCACTACTAAAGGTGGGGGAAGGAGTAGAGGTGGAGGTCCTATGGGCTCTAGTCTTCCTAACCATGACACTAAGGTCGGAATAGGACAGACAGCCAAAAAAAAAAAAAAAAAAGGGCAAACTGCAAGTTAGCACAAAAAATATAGAAATACCAATTCTATATGATGAAAGAACAGTATAAGTAAATGATGCATGCTCTAATGTAGTGAGAATAAGTTCAATTTAACTATAAATTCACAAAATTGGCTTGAGCATAGAGTTTATATCAAAAACCCCAAAAATTTGAAAAAACACTTGTTCAATTTTCAAGAAATTGACCAATTGATCATTACCCAAGATAGATAATACATTATAATGATCAAATGAATCAATCTAACAAGCCAATTTCATCAAATTACACCCAATTGAACAAAAACCCCAATTCGAAGCCCTAGAAATTTCAATTTTTCCCAATTCAACAAATTGATCAAATTAATTCACATAGAACAGTTTTAGAACATCCCACAACAAAAACCCATTGATCAATTATGAAAGAAAAAGCTCAAATCATCAAAATCCCCAAATTTTTCAAGGTCTGAAAATATCCCTTAAATGCATGAAAAAATGCATGTATAATGAGAATAAATTGAAAAAGAAGGGTAAAAAGGTCTTACTGGTGTATGAAGACAAAAACCTTGCAAAAGATTCGGAGGAAAACGACAAAAAATTGCTTTGACCCTTAGATTGATCGAAGAGAGAGAGAAAAGAGTTTGAAAAGTTTTGAAAAGTGAAGAACACGTGAGAAACAAAGCCTTTTTAAAAACTCCTTATACGATTTTTGATCGATCGAAAATTAGGTTCGATCAGTTGAAAATGCCTTCGATTGATCCAGAACCAATTAAGCAGTGATCAAAACAATCAGGTTCAAACCAAAATTTTAATCGCATTTTCGATCAGTCGAAAAATAGGTTTAATCGATCAAAAATTTGGAAAACACAAATTTTTGTAAAATAGAGCAATTTTCTGCAAAAACTCCTCAAAGCATTGAAATTTAGGAATAAAATGCATGAGTATGAGATGAAATATTTTTCAAAAAACACTTGTTTTGAACCTAGTTTCCCACAATGAAGATTGTCAATTAATTCTTCTTAAATTCTCAAGCTTCAAACACATTTTTCATCAAATTTAAGGAATTTTCGAACTTGGTTGGCCAAACCAAAATCACACATAATAACATGTACAAAGTTTAGCAAAGAGTAACTCGTGTAGTGTGTGCAACTAGCAAAAGCTTGAGATACATGTAAGGTGAAATGTGAATAGTAATCAAGCACAACTTCTACAAAATACATCACATAGATTTGAAAGAGACTATCACCTAAAGAGTTACATCATATAACTCTCACATCTCCTAGAATAAAAGCTTGCAATCATGTAAGTTTCTTGATTTGCCTCATATTGTACACACCAATTTTGTTTGATAGTGAAGCTATTAATACCCAATAATGTACACACCAATTTTAGCATTTAAACCGAGGCTATACCTTGTGTTCTTTTTGTGCATGTGCTACACTTTCTCGAGCACTAAATCTTACGATATGCACTAAGGTGTTCATGATTGGCTAGAAAAACAGTGGTGAGATGGTTATTTATGTCTTTCTCAATAATGTCAAGTCTGACAATCAAAAGCATGTGACTTCAAGATCAAGATCAAGTGATCAAAAACTATAAACATCTTCCCACAACATGCACTACAAGTTTTCAACTAGTAAAGTACAATAAATAAGCTCATCAAAGCTAAACAAGGTACATACACATGTTATGTAAAAATAAATTGGCCAACCTTGATTTCAAATCCAAGACAAATAATGCAAAACACATTTTGCTTTTCTTTTTTTTTTCTTTTTTTTTTTTTTTTTTGAAAAGAAGAAACAAAATCAAACCTAGAATGAAATGCATGAATGTTATGCAATGCAAATCCTAGAAACAAAAACAAGGAAAACAAAAATAACAAAGAAGAATGGTCACCGAAAATAGAGCGATGAAGCACAAGGACCATGTTAGAAAGACTCAATTAGATTGAGCATTTTGCATCCAAAACTTTTTAGATGTATCTTGAGCATTGGAGTTCTTATTCACATTAGAATGATTTCCAACTCCAGGATTGAAATAAAGGTTTAAAGCCTTTACCAATTCACCAATAAGTACCATAGGATCTTGTGCTTGAGGCACAGGTACTTTTGGCTTATTTGCTCGCTTAGCAACTTGCAACTTAAAACAGTTTGGACGAATGTGCTCGGACTTTCCACAAGAATGACAAACCTATGCAGGCTTATCATGCAACTTGCCCTTAGGAAGGTTAGAAGCCTTAGGTTTAGACTCTTGAAGATCAACCCTAATCTTCCTAGGAGGTGTAACTTCAATAGATTTAACAGCCTCACTCATAGAAAGTTTGACAACCTCACTCACAGGGGGTTCAGAAGAAGGAACAAAGTTTGTGGAATGGGATTCAAGCACAGAAATGCTTTCTACAAAACCTAACCCAGTTTTGTTAGAGGGAGACTTTTGAACACTCAGCATGTGATCAAGTTTGGAGCTTACAGACCTATTAGTTTGTTCTCTAGCAGCAGATAATTCAAGTTCCAAATTCTTAACTTTATCAAGCAAAAACATGTTCTCAGTCTTTACATTATTCAGCAATTCATTAGTATCAAATAATTTCACAAGCAGATTTTTCTTTTCAAGTTCAAGAGATGCAATTTTCTTTAAGCCTAAATCAACACCCATAGCATTCTTTACAGCAACTTTGCAAAGTTTATTGTAGGTGATGGTTTTTTAGACCCTTTAAAACACAATTGATTTAACCTAGGTAATTAGCCAAGTTGTTACTTAGTCCAATTTAACAAAACTAGGTTATACAATCACAGAGATCATATCATGCAAAGCAGCGGAAAAATAAATAACACAAGATATGATCACCCAGGAAACCAAACCGGTAAAAACCTGGGGAGGATTTGACCTAGCTATCCTCAAGGTAAACTTGAATCCACTATCTTGAAAGAATCGAAGTTCATACAATAAGACTTACAAGCCCCCACACTCGACTTCTTATTGCTACCAACCAGTAGAACTTACTGACACGACCACATGCAAGCTCCAAATCCACGGACTCCTTCTTTCTTGGATTCACCACCAGATACAAGCACACCCGCTTGTGTTTTCTTTAAGTTTCAATGGCAGCAACCAAGTTGATCATCAAGGTGTAGATAAAATCTTCTCCTTGAAAACCCTAAGTTTGTGTAAAGGAAAGTTCCTCTAGATCTTACAAGAGATTTACACAAACCGCAATATGAGCAACACTAAAATGTGGCTAAGGTTTGCCTTTTATACTTAGGACAAATTAGAAAACCCTAAAACGTTTTAAACAACTAGGGCTGAGTTGGAAATCTGCAGAAAAAAAAAATTCTGCCCGAGCTTCGATCGATCGAGCCTAAGCTTCGATTGATCGAGCTAGGCCGAAATGCATAATTCTTTCTACATTAGCTCAATTCAAACTTTACATGAAATACACAACTTTGAGCAAGACTAAACACTTCTAAACACATTGTTTTGATCATGGTTTGCCAACAATACACATCAGAGTTCTAAATACATAAATACCTAAGTCTTTAGAACCTAACAGTAGGCTTCTTGAAAATTTGCATCCTCAGAGAGTTCCCAATCAAAAGGGTTCTCCTCAACAGAAACACTCTCATCAACTACAGCAATAGCTGTGAAAGCAATGAAGTTTCCATCTTCATCACTACCAGACTCATTGTCAGAAACTTCATCACTAAGGGTTACAGCTATAGCCTTACCCTTAGTCCTCAAGAATGTTGGACATTCTGAATTCATATGACCATACCCTTGACATCCAAAATATTGTTGACTCATAGAATTATTAGAAGGTTGACCTACTTTCTCTTTAGGTTTTTCAGTGTGATTAACCTTAGTGAGATCATTCCTCCTAAAATTTCTAGGTTCAGTAGTGTTCTTACCTCTTGCCCTTCTGTTATTGTTCCTAAGAAAATTTCTAAAGTTCTTGGCAAGATAAGCAATCTCTATAGCAGAGAGCTTATCATCAAATCCACTCACATTAACATCATCAACAGACTTAAGAGCCATTAATTTGGATTTGCTGGTCATAGGTAGGTCCAACTCATAGGACTGAAGAGATCGTATAAGTTCATCAATAGGGATGGAGTTCACATCCTTGCTTTCAGTGATGGCAGTCACTTTGGGTCTAAAATTTTCAGTCAAAGATCTAAAAATCTTTCTAACAATTTTAGGTTGATCATAGATTTCACCTAGATTATAAGCAGAATTAACAATATCATTAAGCTTAGCATAGAATTCATCAAAAGATTCATCATCAGACATCCTAATGCTTTCAAATCTAGTTGTTAATTGCTATAACTTATTGATTTTAACTGCCTTTGTGCCTTCATGCATAGTTTGGAGAATATTCCAAGCAGTATGAGCAATCTTAATATTAGAGATTCTCTTAAATTCCTCCATAGAAACAACATTAAAAATAGCATTCATAACTTTGCTAAACGCGGCTGCTTCTTTCTGAGAAGTTTGCCACTCACTCACAGGAGAAGTGGGCTTCTCCCATCCATATTCAATGGAGTTCCAGACTCTCTCATTAATAGATTTCAAGAATGCTTTCATCCTTACTTTCCAATAAGTATAGTTATTCCCATCAAAGTGAGGTGGATTAACAAGAGAGTGTCAGTGTTCCATGACAACAGGGTTCAAGGATCAGCTCTTAGATCAAAAAATCTACAATAAGAGAGTTACCTGCTCTGATACCACTTGTTTGTTTTTAGACCACTTGTTTGTTTTTAGACCCCTTAAAACACAATCAGATTAACCTAGTTAGTTAGCCAAGTGATTAACTTAGGTAAATTAACAAATCTAGGTTAACACAAATATATCATATCAATGTAAAGTGCAGAAAATAAAGAACACAAAGATATGATGACCTAGGAAAACCAAACCGGTAAAAAATCTAGAGAGGATTTAACCTAGCTATCCTCAAGGTAAAACTGAATTCACTATGAAAGAATTGAAGTTTACACAATAGAGACTTAGACCACTAATATCCTATTACTATCTCGAGTAGGGAACTTACTATCATGACTACGTGACAGCTCCGAGTCCACGGACTATTTCTTTCTTGAATTCCCAGCAAGTACAAGCACACCCCCTTGTGTATCTTTAAGCTCTTGAATGCGGCAACTGAATCGATCACTAAGTTCTTGACATAATCTTAGATCTTGGAAACCCTAAGTATGTGTGAAGGTAACCACCTCTTGATCTCACAAAAGATTTACACACACAGCATAAGGAGCAACTTAAAACGTGGTTAGGGTTTTCCCTTTTATACTTGAGGTAAAACATAAAACCCTACACGTAAAACAGGCTTGGGCTGAATTGGAAAATTCTGCAGAAAAACAATCTGCACGAGCTTCGACCAATTGAGTCTAATTCTCAATTGATCGAGCTAGGCAGATTTACACAGTAAATTCTGCAGAACACTTGATTCCGACTTTACATTTAAACACACTTTGAGCAAGCCTAAAACAAAGACTAAAACGTTTTGATCATAGTTTGCCAACATTACAAATTGATGTTCTAATACATTTAAACCTAAAATCTTAAAACCCAACAAAATTATTTTCAGAAAGATAAAGGACTTGAAGAGATGTGAAATTTACTGATGCAAGAGTTGTATTCAGACTATCAAGATGACAATATTGCAAGTATAGCTCCAAAAGAGATGGGAACTTAGTCATTATTTGAAGCCAATCAACTTCTCTGCGAAGGTCGGCTGAGCTCAGGTCAAGGTATTGTATGGAAGAGAGACTTGACATCCAATGAAGGTTATCTGCATAAAGGCCCAAGCTGATAAGGTTCCCAAGCTGATAATGTATGACCCCACAAAACCCAGCACCAAGGAGGTCAAGATGTCTCATATTGCCCATTGAACCAAGAAAACTTGGAATACCGGCCAGTACAATTAAATTCATTCTCACTCAAGTCCAATTTATTCAAATGTTCTAATTCCAGCAACGAATGACTAATAGACCGTCTAACCTTTTTTCGTAGTTGAAATCTTCATCACCATCCCATGAAAAATTGAGGTGGAGCTCTGTGACGCGACCAGTAATGTTGTCTCAGCAAACTCCGTCCCATCTACAACAATGTTTTTATTTAGTCCAGGAGGAGAGTAGGATTTCAGAATTAATGAAACCTTTTTTTGAAGCTTAGAAGTCCTTGTTTCTCTTTGTCATTGCAAGAAACATTTGAGTTTGACTCTGCTTTGAAAACGAAGCAAACTGACGGTAGCTGCAAAGAAGTATAGTAAGAAAAGCACATGAGTTGCAAAAGAGGCACCCATTACAAAGCAAAAAACGAAGGAAGATTGAAGGAAGAGAAGCAGTGGAGGTGATGCAATTGGAGGCTACTAGCTCGTAATAATATTTAGTGATTCTTCAATTACTTTCTTATTATTATATTATTTATTTATTTTAACGAAGACTTTGACTCGTTGACTTAGGACAAATGCCAAAGACCAATACTCTTGTCTTGTTTCATGAAACAGCATCGTAATTGCACTTCAGGATTTTTATTTGTTGAGTGCTTTTTTGTTTCTTTTGTTCCGTGACTTATTTGCCAATGGACATCTCACTGTTTGCCGGTAAGATATTTTGGTAATTTGTGAAGGATTTCAGCTTTTTCCTTTTTTCATGATTATACTGTATATGGCTTTGTTCTAAATTCTAACCTTTTACACGGAGAAAATGGGTAAATGCTCTTTTCGTGCAAAAAAATCAGTATTTTGTCTCATTTTCCAAACTAATTAGAAAAATGTCTCTCTTTTATAACTTGATTTTCTCAAAATCGAGTTTCAATGTAAAACTCGATTTGTAAAAAATCGAGTATGGGGAAAAAAAATGCATGGAACTCGAGTTCATGGAGCTTGAGTTCCATAAAAAAATGCCACTATAGTTATTTAAAATGCCACTATAAGACTTCCTATGGAGCGATCAGACTTAAAAGAAAAAATTGCATGTTAAAACGCCACTATAGGACTCCCTATGGAGCGATCAGACTTAAGAGAAAAAAGGCCACTATAGGGCTCCTTATGGAGCGATCAGACTTAAAAGAAAAACTTGCATGTTAAAACACCACTATAGAGCTCCCTATGGAGTGGTCAGACTTAAGTAAAAACTTGCATGTTTTAAAACGCCACTATAGGGCTTTAAAAAATTGCATGGAACTCGAGTTCTAGAAATTTTTTTTTTTTTTTAATTTTCAATTTTCTATAACTCGATTGTCCTAAAATCGAGTTTCAAAATAGGGGCATTTCCCTAATTAGTTTGAGAAAGGTAGCAAAACGCTGATTTTTTTTGCACGAAAAGGCATTTGCCCATTTTGGCCCCTTTTACACTTTGGTCCCTTTTTTTCGTTTTTACTATATTGCAAAAAAGTAATGCCCATGATTGATTGAAATCTTAAACTCTTCTGTTATGCACATGAAATACTGTTTAGTGGCCTTAAAAACATGATTGCAATATAATTACCACTTCAGGGTAGATAGATATCTATGTCCAATATCTACTAGTGAATATAAATAGTAAGATGTCATTGGAAGAGTAATCTAGTAATTTTTGTGATCATGATTTCCTAATTCCCAACAATTTAGATCTACTAATTAGCCAAATTTGGGCACTTCAAACTGGGCAATGCCCGTGGATGCTACAAAGAGTGGAACCCCAAGTGTTCGATAACCATAATATTCCATACCAGCCAAGTACTACTATTGTTGCCACGCCTGTATCGGCATTTCAACAACACCAACACCATTGCTTCGGGGACTCCATCCCCTAGAAGGAATCCCCCTTGTCTTCCAATCCCTCCATTTTCCTTTGTCTTTACAACGTGTAATTTGGATCCTCAAGATCTTGCAAAACTAGAGGCAAGTGGAGATTATGTACATTTTGAGAATGGAGTTCTTTAATTTTAAACATGTTTATACATTCGGCTCCGACAGCTTAAGACAACTTAGACCAGTGGCGGCTCCAAGATTTTTTTCTAGGAGGGTCAATAAGAATATACATCTTGGGTAAAATATGAATCTTACGGTTTACACAATTTCTTTATTACAAATTTTTTTATAGTACATACTAGTAATAGAATAAAAAATAAATTATAGGTTCATTTGACGTATTTTTTTTCTTAATATAATGAATATGTTAATTATGTTAAGTGAATTTCAATTATTATTGCTTAAAATACTTTTATTTATTAGTTTAGGACGACTATATGTTCACTTTGAACAATTAATGCAAGATTTACATTGCAGACAATTATATTGTACACGTTTGTTTAGAATCAATATAAGATTTACATTATAGATAATGATACCATACACATTTGCAAAAAAATATACAAAATGTACACATTTGTTTAGAAACAATGTAAATATTACATTAATAGTACAAGGTAAACTATGTATTTTCTATTAGTTTATTTCAAATTTGTTAAGATCTAAATTGTTTTTTTTTTTTTTTTTTTTAAGATTTAAGATGAAAAAAAATTTTACCTTTGTTGTTGCGCTTACTATTTCTCCCAAATTTTAGATAAAATTGGTTTGTTGTTAGGCTTTTTTTTTTTTTTTTTTGTGTGTGTGTGTTTAAAAAGATCAAAATATTGTTAAGAAGATCATAATTAAACTTATTTCAAGTGAGTTTTAAAAAAATTTAGGGTTAGGTTGTTCAAATTTTTATTTTAGGAGGGTAAAATAACAAAAAAAAAAAAATATATATATATATATAAATAAAAATAAAAATAAAAATTGCCCTCTCAAGGGGTTCACTTGAACCCCTGAACTATACATGGTGCCACCCATGGCTTGGACATGGCACAATTGAAAGAGGAATGCAAGGTTATTTTTACTCATACAATTCTTTTTTAGAGGTGGGATGCAAGGTTATCCTTTAAATACCCATTTTGTGATAATTAATAATAGTCAAACCAGTCTTTAGTGTAATGTGAATATATTTAATTAGAAAAAAAAAAAAGAAAAAAAAAAGCCTTGGAATGGCTAAGTGTTTATCCTCGGGTTTAGTTTAATCTGAGGAAGAGGTTACAATTGGTTCATCTCTCTCTCTCTCTCAAAAAATGAATGCCTCCTCGATCCAAGTGCCTCTTGGCTTTATATAATTATCCAAAATACATCTAGACTCTACATTTAGAGGATTAGGATTAGACTTTCTTGATACTTGTCCCATCAAGGCCTTGCTAGAAGGTTTTACACCAAGATGTGAGCTAGTTGTGTGGGCACAATTCATAGTCATTTCCCCATTAATGTGGCCAGCTAGGTAGTTGCAGTGCATTTAATGCGAAGGGGATAGCCGATTTGTCCTTCCTTTTTCTTCTCTTTCTTGTTCAGTGCCAAGTTACCATTTTCCTCCCTCGGGTTGCGCTCTGCTCCTTTCACCCCTGACTCTCGACTTTTTGAGGTTAGGAAGGAGTCCTCGATGCCCTTGTTATAGTAGTTCAACCTCTTCCCAAGTTAGGTGAGTACTTTCCAAGGATATACCACCAGTATTTCCTGAGGTTTACCTCCTCGGAAATGCCCTTACCTATCTTATCAGCTGTTTTGGATCCTCGTCCCCCCACAATTATTATCTTCGGTACCAACAAAGCTATAAGTGGAGAGAAAAATAAACAAATTGATAAAAAATTGAGGGGCGTAACCACCATTAGATCACCAGTAAGGTTTTTTATTCCACTTTTATAAATTTGGACTCTTTAGTATTGTGGTTAGATTGGTTTTTATTTAGAAATTTGAATTAGTTTGTGGTCAACACAAAAGGGGCTGTGTAAGCCTTCTGTTAGGTTCTAAGACTTTAGGAATTAAATGTATTAGAACTTCAATGTGTAATGTGTTGGCAAATCATGATCAAAACTTAGATTCTAGATTTAGGCTATTCAAAGTGTGTTTATGTCTAAAGTTGGAATTGAGTGATTGCAGAATTTATTAGACTAAATCTGCAAGACTCGATCGATCGAACCTCATGCAGATTGTTTTTTCTACAGAATTTCCAACTCAGCCCAAGCCCATATGACGTGCAGGGTTTTGTGTTTTGCTTCAAGTATAAAAGGAAAACCATAGCCACGTTTTAGACGTTGTTGATATGCTATGTGTGTGAATCTTCTGTGAGATCTAGAGGCGTTTACCTTCATACACACTTAGGGTTATCAAGATCGAGATTGATGTCAAGAACTTTGGTGATCTCTTTGGTTGTTGTTTCAAGAGCTTAAAGAAAAACATAAGTAGGAGAACTTGTGATTGTTGTGGATCAAGGAAAGAAGTAGTCCGTGGACTCAGAGCTGTCACGTAGTCGTGGTAATAAGTTTTCTACACGAGGTAGCAATAGGATGTTAGTGGTCTAAGTCTTATTGTACAAACTTCAATTCTTTCATAGTGGATCTGTTTTACCTTGAGGATAGCTAGGTTAAATCCTCCCCAAGTTTTTTTTCGGTTTGGTTTTCCTGGGTTATCATATCGTTGTGTTATTTACTTTTCCGCACTATTCACAAGATTTGATTTGAATGTGTTTAACCTAGATCTTATTAATGAACTTGTTAATCAACTTGGCTTAATATTAGGTTAAACAACTTGTGTTTTAAAGGGTTTAAAAACATACAAGTGGTATCAGAACAGGTTAGCTCTAGTATTTAGATCCTTTGATCTAAGAGTTGATCCTTGACCCCTGTTGTCATGAAACACAGTCACTCTCTTGTGATCCCACCTCACTTTGATGGGAACAACTATGCCTACTGAAAAATAAGGATGAAAGCATTCCTGAAATCAATTGATTGGAGAGGAATTATGTTGAATACGGATGGGAGAAATCGACTACTCCTGTAAACGAGTGGCAAACCTCTCAGAAAGAAGCAGCCACTTTTAATAGCAAAGCCATGAATGCTATTTTTAATGCTGTTTCTATGGAGGAATTCAAGAGAATCAAATGTTGAGGTTGCTCATACTGCATGGAATATTCTCCAAACTGTGCATGAAGGCACAAAGGCAGTTAAGATCAATAAGTTGCAGTTAACAACTAGATTTGAAAGCATTAGGATGTCTGATGATGAAAGTTTTGATAAATTCTATGCTAAGCTTAATGATATTGTTAATTTTGCTTATAATTTTGTGAAATTTATGATCAACCTAAGATTGTTAGAAAGATTCTTAGATCCTTGACTGAGGATTTTAGACCCAAAACAACTGCCATTACTGAAAGTAAGGATGTGGACTCCATCCCTGTTGATGAGCTTGTAGGATCTCTCCAGTCCTATGAGCTAGGCCTACCCAAGACAAATAAATCCAAATCAATGGCTCTTAAGTCAGTTGATGATGTTGATAGGAATGGATTTGATGATGAACTCTCTTCTATAGAGATTGCATATCTTGCCAAGAACTTTAGAAACTTTCTTAGGAACAATAACAGAAGGGCAAGAGGTAAAGACAATGCTGAACCTAGGAATTTTAAAAGGAATGAACCCACTAAAGTAAACAATATTGATAAATCTAAAGAGAAAGTAAGTCAAACCTCTAATAATTCTTTGGGACAACAATGTTTTGGTTGTCAAGGGTATGGTCATGTGAAATCAAAATGTCCTACATTTTTTAGATCAAAGGGTAAAGCTATGGCTGTAACCCTCAATGATGATGAAGTTTCTGATCACGAGTCTGGTAGTGATGAAGATGGAAACTTCATTATTTTCACAGCTACTGCTGTAGTTAATGAAAGTGTTATTGGTGATGAGAACCCTTCTGATGGGGAACTCTCTGAATGTGTTGATCTACAAGAAGCTTATAATAAAATTTGCAAGGTTGCTGCAAAGAATGCTATGAATGTTGACTTAGGTTTAAAGAAAATTGTTATGGCTGTAACCCTCAGTGATGATGAAGTTTCTGATCACAAGTCTGATAGTGATGAAGATGGAAACTTCATTGCTTTCACAACTACTGCTATAGTTGATGAAAGTGTTGTTGGTGATGAGAACCCTTCTGATGGGGAACTCTCTGAATGTGCTGATCTACAAGAAGCTTATAATAAACTTTGTAAGATTGCTGCAAAGGATGCTATGAATGTTGACTTAGGTTTAAAGAAAATTGCTTCTCTTGAACTTGATAAGAAAAATTTGTTGTTGAAATTGTTTGATGTTAATGAATTGATTGATAAGGTGAAGACTAAAAACATGTTGTTACTTGATAAAGTTAAGAATTTGGAACTTGAATTATTTGTTGCTAGAGAACAAACAAATAGGTCTACTAGTTCTAAACTTGAACACATGTGGAGTATTCAAAAGTCTCCCTTAGACAAAACTGATTTAAGTTTTGAAGATAGCAACTTTGTGTCTAAAACTCATTCCATAAACTTTTTTTCTTCATCTGAGCCCTTCGTGAGTGAGATTGTCAAACCAGTAGAAGTTACACTTCCTAGGAAGATTAGGGTTGATCTTAAAGAGTCTAAACCTAAGAATCCTACCCTCCCTAAGGATAAGGAGCATGATAGACCTTTATGGGTTTGTCATTTTTGTGGAAAGACTAGACATATTCATCCAAATTGTTTCAAGTTGCAAGCTGCAAAGCGAGCAAATAAGTCAAAAGTACCTGTGTCTCAAGCACAAGATCCTATGGTACTTATTGGTGAGTTGGTAAAGGCATTAAACTTGTATTCCAATCCTAAAGTTGCTCATCATTCTAATAAGAATAATAACTCCAATGCTACATCTAAAAGGTTTTGGATGCAAAAGGCTCAATCTAATTGAGTCTTTCTGACATAGTCCTTGTGCTTCATTTTTCTACTCTTTGTGACCATTCTTCTTTGATGTTTTTTGTTTTTGTTTTTTAGTTTTTAGGATTTGCATTACATAACATTCATGCATTTCATGATAGGTTGTTTTTGTTATTCTTTTCAAAAATAAAATAAAAAATAAAAGGAAAGGAAAAGGAAGGAAAAATGTGTTTTGCATTATTTTTCTTGGACTTATAATCAAGGTTGGCCATATTATCTTTACATAACATGTTTATGTACCTTGTTTAGCTTGGATGAGCTTATTTTTATGCACTTTGGAAGTTTTAGCTTTGTAGTGTATGTTGTGTGGGAATTGTTTATAGTTTTTGATCACATGTTCTTGATCTTGAAGTCACATGCTTTTGATTGTAAGGACTAAAAAATTCTAAGAAAAAGGTATAAATAACCATCTCACCATTGTTTACTAGGCAATCATGAACACCTTAGTGCATATCATATGATTTTGTGCTCAAGAAAGTGTAGCACATGCACAAAAAGAACATAAGGTGTAGCCTCGGTTTAAATAATAAAATTGGTGTATACATTATTGTGCTATAATAAATTCAAATTGAAATAAAATTGGTGTGTACATTATGAGGCAAATCAAGAAACTTACATGATTGCAAACTTGTTTTCTAGGAGATATGAGAGTTATATGATGTAACTCTTTAGGTGATAGTCACTTTTAAACTTTTGTGATGAATTTTGTAGAAATTGTGATTGATCACTATTTACTTATCACCTCATATGTATCTCATGCTATTGCTAGTTGCACATACTACACAAGTTAATCCTTGCAAAACTTAGTACATGATATTGTGTGTGATCTTGTTGTGGCCATCCAAGATTAAGAATTCCTTGATTTCAATGCAAAATGTGTTTAATGTTTGATTTTTTGAGAACAATTTGATTGAAAAACTTTTTTTTGGGAGATCTAGGTTGAATTCAAGTGTTTTTGAAAAACTTTTTGTCTCATAGTCATGCATTTCATCCATAAAACAATATGCTTTGAGGAGTTCCTGCATTAAAATGCTCTATTTTTCAAAAATCTAAGTTTTCCAGATTTTCGATCGATCGAACTTGTTTCTTAACCGATCGAAAATGCGATAAAAATTAAGGTTTGAATTTGCCTGGCTCGATTGATGCTGGACCGATCGAAATTGATTTTTGATTAATCAAATCTAATTTTCCCAATCGAAGTTCGTACTGTAGTTTTTAAAAAGGTTTTTCTCTCATGTGTTCTTCACTCTTTTCAAATCTTTTCAAAAGCTTTTTGACTGTTCCTCTTCGACCAATCCAATCCAAGCCAAATTTGTCGTTTTCTTCCTAAAATTTCTCAAGGGTTTTTGTGTTCTTGTGCTTGTAAGTCACTTTTACCCTTTCTTTTTTATTTTATTAACATTTTTCATGCATTTTAGATGAAATTTTTGAACTCATAATTTTTGGGGTTTTTTATTTTTAAGTTGTTTTCTTTCACATTTGATCATTGGGTTTTTGTCTCTAGATGTTATTAACATGATTCCCATGCATTAATTTGATTCATTTTGTGATTTGGGAAAAATTTGAAATTCTAGGGCTTGAAAGTTTAAGAAATTGGGGATCTTGTTCAATTGGGCTAAAATTGATGAAATTGACTTGTGTTATTAATTGATTATGTTATTATATGATGTTATCTAACTAGTGTAATGATAAATTGATCAATTTGTTGAGATTTTTAAAATTGGGTTTTTCAAAATTTGGGGTTTTTGTTATAACACTCTATGTTCAAGTCAATTGTTGGTTTATAATATAGAATTGAACAAATTTCAATGCATTAGGGCATGCATCAAATGTGCATTCATGTCATGCATCATATAGATTGTTATTTTCTATATTTGTTTTGTCTAACCCTCTCTAATGCAGTCTACCTCGGGTTTTTTTTTTTTCTTTGGTTTCTGTTTTTATCTTTCCTTTCCAACCCTTAGCATCATGGTTAGGAAGACTAGAGCCAACAAGAAAACCACCAGCACCCCCTCTACCCCGACTTTCGATAGTGAGAAGTTTAGGTTTGAGAAAAACCAAGAAACCTATGAGAAGTTTAATATATTTAGATCTGTTTGGGCTGAGCAGAAGGTGATTTTAGATGAGCTTGATGGGGAGATTAGGGGGAACTTTGATTGTAGGGGCTGGTTACCTCTTATGGATATAGAGTACCCTCCTTCGGCTATCTTTATAAGAGAGTTCTATTCGAACCTCTCTATCCACTTCGATGATTCCAACACTCACTATGTGATGAGTTGGATAAGGGGTGAAGAGTATGCCATTACTCCTTCAGTGGTGGCCTCTGCTCTTGGGGTACCTTTGGTACGACAGCCTATGTACCCTTATTCTGAGACCCCTCCTCTCGATGACATTATGTCATATCTCACCTACTTTTCCATTAGTTGGGGTACTGATCCTCGTATCACCTCCCATGAGCTTACTGAGCTCAATTACTTGTTTTACCAGATTTCTTGTCATTTGATTTGGCCTATCTCTCATTTGCATACCATTCCTATTGAGAGATGTACATTTTTGTATGCTCTTGTGACTGATGCTCCTATGTGTTTTCCGTCTCTTTTCATTCGTTCTATAGTTGAGGTTCATAGGAGTAGTTCTAAGTCCCATGGTCTTTTCTTCCCTGTTTTTATTCATAGGATTTTGTTACATTTAGGATTAGAGGAGTTTCCTACATCTGAGCTTGTCCATATCATAGCTCCCATAAGTGCCACCTTCCTTAGGCAAAGAGCAACTCAGATGAAAGCTAGCTCTAAACGCCTTCGAGTAGAGTCTTCCACAGGTGCTACATCTCATCCTCCTTCTTCAGGTGACCCCACAGCTGAGGAGTTTGTCGATCCCACAGCCGTTGTTGATCCTTCACCTTCTTCTTCGGGTGATTCATCCATTCGGAGTATGTTGGATACTGTCATAACCGTTCAAGCGGCATATGGATAGCTTTTGGTGGATGTGCTCACGGAACTTCAGGCATTGCGTGCAAATTTGGTGAGTGCTCGGTGGTCTTCTCCACCACCTCCTTTTGATGATGAGCCTTGATTGCCCTTTGGCAATTCGTCACAAAAAGGGGGAGTGGATATTGATGGAGATAAGGGGAGTTTTTTGTTAGATTGTATCTAGGAGTTTCATGATGTATATTTTTTTTGGTTCATGATGTATTTGTTTTGATCCTGATGTATTTATTTTTTATGGGTTGTATATGTTAGGGGGAGACATTTTGTTTTATGTTTCTTTTATTGTTTCTTGTTTCACATGTGCTACATTGATTTTTGATTTATATTATGAGGTTATTCATGGTATATGTCTTTTATTTTCTGTTTTGTGAAATCAAGAATTTTATTTTGTTTTACTTGTATTTTCCACACATGCATTTATGTATTTGTTGAGTGTTTCAGAAAGATACAGGTTACAGGTTTATTTAGTCATGCTGCTGTCTACATTGGCAACTAATAGATAGTAGTTAGGTTGAATTGTTTTTAGGCATGTTGATTTTTAAATGGCCTGTTTGTAACTTTGAGCATTTCAGTTTTGTTATGTGTTTTGTCACGGATTGCCAAAAGGGGAGTTTGTTAGGTTCTAAGACTTTAGGAACTAAATGTATTAGAACTTCAATATGTAATGTGTTGGCAAACCATGATCAAAACTTAGAGTCTAGATTTAGGCTGCTCAAAGTGTGTTTATGTCTAAAGTTGGAATTGAGTGATTGCAGAATTTATTGGACTAAATCTGCAAGGCTCGATCGATCAAAAATTAGACACGATCGATGGAACCCCATGGAGATTGTTTTTTCTGCAGAATTTTCAACTCAGCCTAAACCCATATGATGTGTAGGGTATTGTGTTTTGCTTCAGGTATAAAAGGAAAAACCATAGCCACGTTTTGGACGTTGTTGATATGCTGTGTGTGTGAATCTTCTATGAGATCTAGAGGTGTTTACCTTCATACCCACTTAGGGTTATCAAGATCGAGATTGATGTCAAGAACTTGGAGATCTCTTCGGTTGCTGTTTCAAGAGCATAAAGAAAAACATAAGTAGGAGAACTTGTGGTTGCTGTGGATTAAGGAAAGAAGTATTTCGTGGACTCGGAGTTGTCACGTGGTCGTGGTAGTAAGTTTTCTACACGAGGTAGCAATAGGATGTTAGTGGTCGAAGTCTTATTGTATAAACTTCAATTCTTTCATAGTGGATCTATTTTACCTTGAGGATAGTTAGGTTAAATCCTCCCCAGGTTTTTTACTGGTTTGGTTTTCCTGGGATATCATATCGTTGTGTTATTTACTTTTCTGCACTATTCACATGATTTGATTTGAATGTGTTTAACCTAGATCTTATTAATGAACTTGTTAATCAGCTTGGTTTAATATTAGGTTAAACAACCTGTGTTTCAAGGGGTCTAAAAACGTACACCTTCATTTAGGAAGAGCAGACTCTTGAATCCTATATTTTTTCCCCGAAAATAATCATAGGGTATTAGATTATATAAATACACTCCAAGTTATCTTCAAAGTTCAAACCCATAATTTATATTTTGATCAACTTTACCATCCCCTTTGGGGAAATAGTTACTTATACACACAGATATTAGTATATGTGTTTGACTAAATGCTCAAGTTAAAATCTAGTCAAGCAACATAATTATGCACGCAGAGAATTAGTTTGGCTAGTTTGGCTGTCTATTTGATTGCAACACTTGTATGTTCTATGATATCTATTTTTGATGTCTTTGTTTTAGTCTGGGTGGAGAAGTCTACAAACAAAGACTCTCTGTTCTGTAATTTTTTTTCCCTAGACAAGATATGGTTTTTTTATGGTGGAATGCTTGAAATAAATAATGGAAGCCAGTAGGCTTTGATAGTTCTTCATGCATGAGAAGAGAAGAGAGGCCAACCCTTCACCCTCAAAGTGTTCGACAAAATACCTGAGCCAAACTGAAAAAAGGGGCTTAGGCTTGGAGGCGTGGCTTATAAAGATAGTGTTGACATTAAGCATCATCCAAGTTTTATTATGTATCATCTTTAAAGGATGCCAACAATATTGATCTTATGGGAAAAGTTACTGAAAGTTCAAATAGTGTAAAAACACCCTTGAATGTTTAGACCTCCAATTTACAAATTAACCAATTCAAGCTTTATGTCAAACAACTAGTGTGCGGAAAATGAACAAAAACTATAAAACAGAATTGGAAAACTATCTAAGCCAAATTAAAATCACAACCCACAGCAGATAAAAAAAGGCAAAGATAAAAGGGAAGGAAGATGCAAACACAAGGACAACACGCGATGTGTTATCGAAGAGGAAACCGAAGCCCTCGACGTAAAACCTCTCCGCTGCCCTCCAAATGGTAAACAATCCATTAGAAAATGTAGTTGGGATACATGGACAACAATAGACCCTCCAAGCCTAATCTACCCAGTGCACCTAAGCCCTCCAAGCTTCTTGCTCCAACGAGGTTGTGCCGAACCTTTTTCTTTTCTAGCTTCCCGGATTCTGCTATTTGACCATAGCATCAACCAATGTAAATTGGTTCCTTCCTAACTGCTTCCCAGAACACCAAACAGCCCTCTCACAGTAATGAATATGGTGAGAACAAGGTTTTGGTAAAATGCCTCTCAAGGGTTTGACAATGGAGAGGAAAAGAGTTGAGGAATTTGAAGAGACTCTTATGTAAAGATTGTAAATGAATCAATCTTGTTTTACTCTAGGGTTTCTCTCTCAAAATTCTCTCTCGAAGCTCTCTTTCTTTTGTGGGTATAAGGGGTATATATACTAGGGTGAGAGAGGAATGTGAAACGTCAGGTTTTTCAAAACAGGGCTGGCTCGTGGCTTCGCCTCGCGACTTGACTGAGTCGCGAGATCCAGTTGCGAGATAACCGAATGGCCAGTTGTTCTATTTTGTCCTGTAGTGCTCCAACTAGCATGACTGTTCACCTTCTAGCATGCTTGGCACGTGTGCTGCATCTGGCGGCTCGCAGCCGCGAGTCACCATGAGATCCAGCCGCGAGACTCTGTTTTCTTGCACACTCTTGAGCATTCAACACTCTATCTCACTCACTACCCTTACAACAAACTCACCTAAATACAGGGTTACTAAATGCTGAAATACAAGCAAATTTGGCACGGAATAAAGCCAACAAAATGGTTGATTAAATTCAACCTTACAGTTACATAATATTGAGATAATTTTTTTTTATATTACGTACAATCTACTAAAAATATTTTTAAAATATTTAAACCTTTCTATTTTTTATATCACTAATGTGTTTCACAGCTACCACATATACATGTGGTAACTTAAGTCTTAATATTCTTAAGTTGTTTCGGCAAAAAAAAAAAAAAAGGTTTTCACAAAAGAGGAGTCCATGTAAAGTTTTTTGCAAAATGAAATACCTATTTTGTAAGGCCACCAAACTTGATAATTTGCAAATGGTGGAACCACTCACAACAATATTTGCATAGTTATATAGCTCCAGCTAAAGCAATCAAGCATTCTTTTAGCTTTCAAAGAACACATATCT
This sequence comes from Quercus berberidifolia, assembly GCA_028535905.1. NCBI lineage: Eukaryota > Viridiplantae > Streptophyta > Magnoliopsida > Fagales > Fagaceae > Quercus > Quercus berberidifolia. Next base: position 161,890 of record JAPQVW010000025.1, read on the forward strand.
ACAAGTGGCTAAATGTTCATCTTGGGTAGTTTTAACTTTTCATATAATTTACCTTCACATATTTATCTATTTTAATTTATATTTTTCTTAAAAAAAATTAATTTAGATATTTATAAGTAAAAAATGAAATACTAATTCATGAAGAATCAAAAACAAAAAACATTATCTATACATATCCATCTTGTGCGGTTGTAACGTTATATATAATTTTGCATTTATATATTCATCTACTTTACTTTGAATGTTTATAACTAAATAATGAAATCTATGTACAAGGTAATTAAAAAAATCATATTTCTACCCTTCAAAAAGTCAAAAAATAAAAATAAAAAAAGACCTTTTACATTTCCTTAGAAAATCATTTAAAAAAAAAAAAAAAACTTTGATATACCACTAACCTAACCACTTCATACTTTAAAAAAAATTAAGGCTCATTATTACCTTCATTAAGATATTAATTATGGGTATCTTAATTGATTGAGACTAGACTAGAGAAATGCCTTTTATATTTCCTTGAAAATTTAGAAGAAAAAAATAAAAAACCTTTGACATAACACTAACATAACTACATCTATAACTGATAATCATAAAAATTACAACTAGCAAGAGAACATATAGAGTAATAAAGAATAAACGAAGCAAGGAAAAAAGAAGTGAAATCAAATGTCAATTAGTATCCATTAAATGGAAAATAAAGTCTTCTCCAGAAGAAAAAAAAATGGAAAACAAAGAAGTGGTCAAGAGGAGTAAAAAAATAAAATAAAAATGACCATATAGAGGACATTAAAAACTTTACAATGCAATAAAATCAACCATTACATTCACTTAATTAAATCAATAATCAACAATTAAACATAATAATACAAAATTTAAACTTAAAACTAATCAAACTCTAATTAGGGAAATTATATTTCCTATTATAACTAAAAATGAGATGTTCTCCAATTAATAATAATAGAAATCATATAAGAAACAAAGTTGAAAAATTTTATAATCTCATTTTTTGACATTTCATTTAACCATATATATATATATATATATATATATGTAAGGACGCGATTCGTGACGGACCGTGACAGTGTCGGGTTCGCACGTAAAAAGGCCCCTAACAATATCATTTGTAGAGCGTGGGTTTGAAAGGCTAGGCCTTGATCGATAGGCGGTGGGTTTTCGCGGTGTTCGTACGAGCTTAAATTTCCCTACACCCCTAGAGTCTTTCTCCTGGAGGTGGGTTGGGAGGCTCTGGTTTCTGGCCATTTTTCCCAACCCCCTCTTTGGCGCACCTTCCTTTTTATTATATAGACCGTTTTGGCTGATCCTGACCCTCCACTTGTAGGTCAGGCAGGAGCTTGTTTCTGTATCCATCCCATCAGCTGTCCTGTCTAACTTTCTATTAGTTGCATGGATCGACGTTCGCACCGCCCAAACGTCTTTTCTCATTAACCAGCTCTGGGTATTGGCAGGTGCATTTACTGAAGGGGGTCGGACGCACTTTCCCTGGTCCGAGTTCACACCCTGCTTCCCTATGGGCCCCATTCCGTTCACATCCCTTTGAGGGGACTGTTTGGGGATTGCCTACACCAAGGTGTTGGTCTTCCTGTTGAAGCTATGGAATGCCGAGGGCAGGGTAAGTTCTCAGCCGTTCCCCTTGCTACCTCGGCCACTGAGCATTTGTCTTCGGCAAGGTACCTCCTCGGCACGGGCCCTGGGCCCAGATAGAGTTTGGGCCGGACTGCAGAACTCTCGGACCCACAATAGCCCCTCAAAATCCTGCTATCCGTCTCCTCGGACGGATAGGAGGGTTTTGATGACATCATGGATCTGCCAATGCCTATCAATCCTTGTCATCTAGCGATTCCCGAGGTTTTTCACCTGCCCAAGGCACGTTCCTAGAGCCGTTGGAAGGCGAAACGTGGCCTCATTAAATACGGGCGGCTTGGTGCTTCCCACGTTCAACGGTGTGATGGAAATCGAACGGTGGTGATCTCCTGGCCTCTTTGGGCGGGAAAAAGGGCGTGCTGTTTACCCTAGAAAGTATAAAAGATTTTTTGGAGATGGATCCGTCTCTCCAGTTCTATACTTAAGAGTTTTAGTGCGTGTATCCAGGGTTCATCCGAACTTCCGCCCAAATTCAAGTCTATCTCAAGCACATATAGCCCATCCGAAGCGTAATTCTCTTTTTATGTAAGTTCCCTACCTCTATTAACTCACGTTTTTTCTTTTCTGGATTTATTTCTCGTTAGCTCCCTTTCTTTTCCGTCGCGGGTTGGGTTTGTTTTAGTAAATGGCGAAGGCGGCTAAATTGAGATTGAGGAAGTTGGTTGATACTGAAGAGGCGATGAATAAGTTCATCGTTGATTATAGGATTCCCCCCAACGTAAGGCTGGAACACTGTAAGATGGGGGAATGGCACATTAAGAGGGGGACGGGCGCGGTTGTAATTCCCGTCCTCGCCTTTGTAGAGGGGGGTATGAGAATCCCCATGGGACCAGTGACAAGGGGTTACCTCAGGCATTTCCGTTTAGCCCCTACCCAGTGCGCCGGCAATGTTCTTAGAATTTTGGGTTGTGTGGACGCTTTAAACGAGAAGATGGGTTTAAGACTGACCCACCATGATGTAAACTGGTGCTATAACCTCCAAAAATTGAAAGGAAAGACCTACTACATGAGGTCGAGGGATGATAGGATTCGGTTGATCCAGTGCCTCCCTGATTCCAACAAGGGACTGAACAAGGATTTTCTTATCGTCTCCGGGGAGTGGCATGATGGCGATCCATGCCCCGTAGTAGAAGGAGAACCAGGTGGGGTATTAGGAATAGAAGAGGGATAACCCTTTAAACCATTCTAAACTAACTTCCTTCGATAACTAACTATGCATATATGTTTGTTGTTTTTGTAGATGAACGCGCCTATAAACGGCATTTTCATTTAGTCAATCGGGCAGATTTGGAGACCGTTTTACAAGCGGCAGTTTTTGTGAATGATAGTGATGGCCAAGTTCGTGCAGCTCACAAAATACTAGGGTACCCTCCGGTTCAGAAGTCGTTCGGGGACGCGAAGCACGTGATCAGTGCCCGCCGTCCTTGGCTTCCAAAGATTACAGTGGTAGAGAAGGGGTTCTTGATCTCGCAGGAGCCAGCTGTCCCCAAGAACATCCCTTTGATAGGCCCTTCTTCGTCCCATCAAGCAGCAGAGGACGAGGGTGAGCCAGATCAGCCGGAGGAAGGGTTCGGGGTATTCGACTTAGTCTACCAATCCGAGGACCTTCCGGGTGACCTAGGTGACCCAGCCTTGTCCGAGGCGGAATTATCATTAATAGGCACCTCTTCTCAAGCCGAGATGGGAGTTAAAAGAATACCTTTAACCCCCCTTCTCCAACTCCTCGAGGACCAACCAGGGACGGATACCCAGGAGGCACCACAATCCAATGCTCCTCCCCCTCCAGCTCGGCTCCTCACAATCCAAACCAGGTCGTCCTCCACCAAGTCCCAACCACAATCCACCCGTTACGAATCTCCCACCTCCTCCCAACCAGCCCGGTCTCCTCGACCTGAAGGTGCTGATTCCAAGAGAAAGAGGAGCCCCAAGGGCAAGGACATCGTGGATGAGAGAAAATCCCACCCTTCTAAGGAGAAGGATGAGACTCCGCCCACAAAGCAACTGAAGATCGGACCCCAAGGCAGAGGCAAAGGACCCGCAGTTCAAACCTCTCAAGGAAAAGGAAAAGGAATTGATTCCCAGTCCTTACCGAGCGCCTGGCTTCCTGCCCCAATGCTTCACGGGGGTCCATTACTGGAAACTGCTTCTCTGAGGGACCTTGGAGACGGCGAGGGTGGATACGTGGCAGACGCATTAGGGAGAACCATGTTACTCCCTAATGACATGGAAGAGCTGAAGAGAATGAGGATGCAGGAGGTTTTTCTCAGTACTAAGAGATACTTGGGCATGGTAAGATTTCTTGAAACTTAACACTTTACTAATTCTCATCACCAATTTGTCACTTGCTGCACGTTCATCTTTCTTGACAGGCTCTCCAGGCAACCTATAGGATGGAGGACGAAGTGCATGAGAGGAGTAAGGTGGCCGAGAACGAACGCAAGAGGGCATAACGACCTCAAAGACTCTCGAAGCTTCTGAGAAGGAACTTGCCAAAGTCAAGGATGACTTAACGATGACTACTCGCGAGAGGGATAACGTCTCGGCGGGCCTTGCTAGCGCCCAAAAACAGGCCAAGGACCAAACCAAGCGCGCAGTTGAAGCCGAGGACCAGCTGCAAATAGCCAAAACTCTGATCGAGGATTTAAATAAGCAGCTGGCCACGGCTCTGCACGAGAAAGGAGTGGCAGAGTATGCCCGTGATGAAGCCGTAAGGGCAAAGCAAGAGGCCGAGTTTGCCAGGAATGAGGCGGAAGCTGCCAAGAATACGGCCGAGGACGATGGTTACAACATGGGAGTAGCTGAGACCCAGGCCATCCTTAAGGCGCAGATCCCTGGTGTGTGTAGGTTTTATTGCTCCCAGGTTTGGGAGGAAGCATTGAAGCGAGCTGGGGTGGATGCCTCATCCGATTTGTGGAGGGCGGAGAGCATATTCTACCCGGCAGCCATCCGCGAGGCCACTTCGACCAGCCCCGCGGCTACTCGTGATCAGCCCGAGGAAGAGATCACCCCGTTGGAAGACTTGCAGGCCAGCGGTTCTTCTAGCAAGGCGCCCAAAGAAGGAGAACTTCAGGATGTGACAGTGATATCCCAACACATGGGTTCTGAGGCACCTAAAGAGGTTGCCGAGCCCGTGGCTGGCATTCAGGTGCCTAATACAGAGGAACCCACCATACTTGCAGAGCCGTCACAGGCCACTTCCCTTGCTGTGGTTCCCCAGAGTACCAGTGCTGGTCCTGTTCAGCCTTCCCCATAAGGGACCATCCTTCCAGGCACCGAAGCTGAATCTGCTCCCATTTCCCAAAATGTTACCGACAAAAAAGCAGAAAAGTAGAAACCTTCGTTGGGCTTTTTTGTATTCGTTTCTATTTGAACGATTAACTTGTTTCTTTTCCCTTCACAAACTTCCTAATTTATTGATGGCTTACAAGCGTTTGAACATGTATATATGAAATCTTGCTTTTCCTTTTTCCTTCTGATTACATCGTTAACCGCCCTAGTTGACGCGCACTATTTGCTTATGAACTCTGCGCTGATTTATTTTAACATGTACAAATAGCTATGCATGTAATACATTCATCACCATGTTCCCCGAACCCTAATTTGCTTGCGCCCACAAAGGCCTTAGATTTATTCCTAACCTTTGTCTTACGAAGATATAAGCACCATTTTTAACGTTACGCATAATAGTTAAAACTCGCTTAGTGCCTGGTTTTCCTCATCCAAGTAGTTGGTTTCCCCGTAGGCTTGAGTCCGAGGACCATACAATGCCTTGGTTCTGCCCAAAACCTAGTTTTCCACATCCAGGTAGTTGGTTTCCCCTGAGGCTTGGGTCCGAGGACCATGCAATGCCTTGGTTCTGTCCAAAACCTAGTTTTCCACATCCAGGTAGTTGGTTTCCCCTGAGGCTTGGGTCCGAGGACCATGCAATGCCTTGGTTCTGTCCAAAACCTAGTTTTCCACATCCAGGTAGTTGGTTTCCCCTGAGGCTTGGGTCCGAGGACCATGCAATGCCTTGGTTCTGTCCAAAACCTAGTTTTCCACATCCAGGTAGTTGGTTTCCCCTGAGGCTTGGGTCCGAGGACCATGCAATGCCTTGGTTCTGTCCAAAACCTAGTTTTCATTACATCCAGGTAGTTGGTTTCCCCTGAGGCTTGAGTCCGGTGGACCATGCAATGCCTTGGTTCTGTCCAAAACCTAGTTTTCCACATCCAGGTAGTTGGTTTCCCCTGAGGCTTGAGTCCGGGGACCATGCAATGCCTTGGTTCTGTCCAAAACCTAGTTTTCATTACATCCAGGTAGTTGGTTTCCCCTGAGGCTTGAGTCCGGTGGACCATGCAATGCCTTGGTTCTGTCCAAAACCTAGTTTTCCACATCCAGGTAGTTGGTTTCCCCTGAGGCTTGAGTCCGGTGGACCATGCAATGCCTTGGTTCTGTCCAAAACCTAGTTTTCATTACATCCAGGTAGTTGGTTTCCCCTGAGGCTTGAGTCCGGTGGACCATGCAATGCCTTGGTTCTGTCCAAAACCTAGTTTTCATTACATCCAGGTAGTTGGTTTCCCCTGAGGCTTGAGTCCGGTGGACCATGCAATGCCTTGGTTCTGTCCAAAACCTAGTTTTCATTACATCCAGGTAGTTGGTTTCCCCAGAGGCTTGAGTCCGGTGGACCATGCAATGCCTTGGTTCTGTCCAAAACCTAGTTTTCCCTTTGTGCGGGATCTTGGCTTTAGGGGAGTTAGCTCCTCAGCCAAGCCCCTAGAGTTTATCCGCACGGTTAACGCTACCAAGTGCCTAGTTTGCTCTTTACGGGGGACCTTGGCTTTAAGGGAGTTAGCTCCTCAACCAAGCCCCTAGTCGAGAAACGTAGTCCCTAACAGAACTTTATACTAGAACTCTATAACCAACGGTTAGATATAACGAAGAAACTCTATCGACCCACTTCCTATACCAACACGCAAGCCTTCCCCACAGACGGCGCCAATTGTAAGGACGCGATTCGTGACGGACCGTGACAGTGTCGGGTTCGCACGTAAAAAGGCCCCTAACAATATCATTTGTAGAGCGTGGGTTTGAAAGGCTAGGCCTTGATCGATAGGCGGTGGGTTTTCGCGGTGTTCGTACGAGCTTAAATTTCCCTACACCCCTGGAGTCTTTCTCCTGGAGGTGGGCTGGGAGGCTCTGGTTTCTGGCCATTTTTCCCAACCCCCTCTTTGGCGCACCTTCCTTTTTATTATATAGACCGTTTTGGCTGATCCTGACCCTCCACTTGTAGGTCAGGCAGGAGCTTGTTTCTGTATCCATCCCATCAGCTGTCCTGTCTAACTTTCTATTAGTTGCATGGATCGACGTTCGCACCGCCCAAACGTCTTTTCTCATTAACCAGCTCTGGGTATTGGCAGGTGCATTTACTGAAGGGGGTCGGACGCACTTTCCCTGGTCCGAGTTCACACCCTGCTTCCCTATGGGCCCCATTCCGTTCACATCCCTTTGAGGGGACTGTTTGGGGATTGCCTACACCAAGGTGTTGGTCTTCCTGTTGAAGCTATGGAATGCCGAGGGCAGGGTAAGTTCTCAACCGTTCCCCTTGCTACCTCGGCCACTGAGCATTTGTCTTCGGCAAGGTACCTCCTCGGCACGGGCCCTGGGCCTAGATAGAGTTTGGGCCGGACTGCAGAACTCTCGGACCCACAATATATATAATTGTGGGGACAATTTTTGCCTAGACCAAGTGTTGCACTTGCAGTCATTTTTGGCTTGGAGAGTCCCACATTGGAAGGAAAGCCTTCCTCTTCATGCCATATAAGGGATGACCAATGGAGAGTACCACCATTGGTCATCCCTTATATGGCATGAAGAGGAAGGCTTTCCTTCCAATGTGGGACTCTCCAAGCCAAAAATGACTGCAAGTGCAACACTTGGTCTAGGCAAAAATTGTCCCCACAATAATCTTCATACACCATGACTTTTAAAAATCTAATGAACAATTCTACCTCTCATTTAATGTCTATGTTATGCAAATCATCAACCAGTAAATATATTATAATGATAAGAAACGTTATAGATGAGATCATGAAAATTATGATAAAACTAATTATTAAAAAAAAAAAAACTATTTACAAAGTTTAGGGACTAAAATAGTAATTTACCTAAAAAATATTATCACGCGCAATGTACGGGTCTATATCTAATTAGACATACTTTTGATGCAAAATATTTGTTTTTGGATATTTTGTATGTCTATGATGAACTACACAATTTATGGATGTATTAGCGTTGATAAGTTTATAAAAATTACTATAACTTGACCCCAAGTAAAAAATCTTGGCTACACCCCTTAAAGAAAGTTTGATCCTTATCCATATTGACTATGTACTTCTTGTTGGCTTATTAAAAAAATTAGTTTTTCCAAAAACCTATGATCTGATGGTGGAGTTAACATAAAGGTTAGGTTTTTGGGGAACTATTTTCCGTTACAGTGTTGTTCATACAATAATTAGGCAATGAACCTTGTTAAAAGGTCAGAAAATGAGATTATAGAGGAAATACACGTCCAAAATTCACGTTGTGGATATTAGTGGAAATTAAGGCTCACAATTGAGTAAAGATATCACCACACACAAGAGATGGGATGTAGTGATAGGTTCATTTGATGGCCATCTTTTATGAGACTGCATAGATATTTTTTATCAATATTAGAATAATCAAGAATTGATTTACTGACATATTTGGTTTCTTTTTCAGGTGACTTGTTGACCATTAAATTATTAATTAATTATGCAATATTTTATGTAAGGCCAAATATTCATGTTTGGGACATTTTCATGCGTGGAAGTCATGATTAAGTAAAATATCATGAGTTTGCACTCTTAATTACATGATTGACTTAGCGATAACATAGACATTAAGCCAAACTCCCAGAGATCAATGCTCACCACACACAAGTGAAAAGATGTAGTGTTGGGTTCATTTAGCGTCCATCTTTCATGTAACCGTGTAGAGATTTTTCATCAATATCAAAATTATCAAGAATTTGACTTACTAACATCTTTCGTTTTTTGTTTTTTGTTTTTTCTGTTTTTTTTTTTTTTTTTTTTTTTTTTTTTTTTTTTTTGTTGGGTGACTTGTTGACCATTAATCCATTACGCAATATTTTTCACTGTGCAGCATTATTTTCATATAAGGCCAGAGATTCATGTTGTGGACACTTGTGTGGAAGTCATGTTTGAGTAAAATATCACGTGCTTGTGCTCTTCATGACATGATTTGTTAGGATATGTGTCCTTAAATCCTATTATATGATGCTATGTATGACAGTATGTTGTGATTAATAAAGTTGTTTTATTATTATCTAAAATAATGGTAACATGAATATTTGGACATTATCATATATTCTATGAGATGCATAGTATGTGATTTATGTGATTTAGCCACAAAAAATATAAATCACAAGTTCTTTGTAAACTCAGAATTTTAGTTCGTAGTTGGTGATGAAATTGGGCATTTCATCTGCAAAAACTATAACATATCAACTAAGATGATTTGTCTTGATCATGGAAGTGGAGACTTCTAGTTGGTATATATATTGATATGTTTTAAGAGTTAAGACACATTGAACCTGATCATGAAATGTAGGTTGCTTTGATATATCAGGAGTGAGATCTAAAGTTACGATCAAAACCTTAGTATGTTGAGCAGCCACATTTAGTGTTGATGGAACATATATTCTCAAGATGGAATTCATAATCTCTTAACGGAGATATAAAATATTCCCTTTAGATATGTTTAATGGGTTTTGTTATTCAAAGTGTTAGACCTAACCACTTTAGTAAGGAGTTACTAAAGTATATATTTATGAAATTGGATTTCATAAATATATGATGAACAACTTAAAGGATTAAACCGAGTACTCAAGGATTAAGATGTAATAATTTTCAAAGTGACAGTATACATTCATGACTTTGTATTATTATGAATATTTTATAAAGGGGTTGCATGTACAATAAAGTCTTGGGATATAATTTATAAATAAGGCCTAGAGTGCATTTATATTTATATGGTGGTATTAAATATAATTAATGATGTTTCTAAAAATATATATATATAATTAATGATAACTTTGGACTTGTCAAGAGTTGACAGAAAAGCCCAAGGCTCATTGGAGCTAGAGTCTTATTGGTTCCCTTTTGGTCCCACTCCAAGCTATACACTTAAGCCCAATTGGAATGGCCCAAAAGGCTAGCCCAATTAGATAATAAGTTATGTATAAGGAGAGAAACATACAGAATTTTATGAGACACTATTGTGATATGAAATGGTGTGTATGTGAGTCTAAGCCACTCTCTTATTCTCCCTTCAACTAATTGAGAGACTACACTTCTCGGGTGTTAGTGGAATTGGAGTGAAGATTAAAAGTGTTTCCAAGTACTTCTAATCATTTGTTTTGAATTTCACCACACCAAGGTACGCTCTCTTGTTCTTGAATTCTGAAATTTACATAGTACATATTTATCAATTGCGAATGAAGTAGGTCCGTTAATTTTCCACTGCGTATGTTTTGTATGATATACAAAACATGTTTTTCCATCATGATTGACTTAGTGATAACATAGACTTTAAGCCAAACCCCCAAAGATCAATGCTCACCACACACAAGTGATAAGATGTAGTGTTGGATTCATTTGACGATTGTCTTTCACGTAATCACGTAGAGATTTTTCATCAATATCAAAATCACCAAAAATTTGACTTGTTGACAATTTTGTTTTTTTGTTGGGTGACTTTGTTGACTATTAATCCATTATGCAATATTTTCCACTATGAGGCATAATTTTCATGTAAGGCCAGAAACTCATGTTGTGGACATTTGGTGAGAGAATGTAATTAAGTGTGTGTCTGTATGTGTGTTTAGCAGTTAATTTGTTTCTCAAATAAATAAAATAAAATAAAAATTGAATGTTGAAGGCGGTGTGAACTTGAAAAAAGTGTGAGACAAATTGTAGAAATACAATCTTCATCTTCTTCCACAAAATATGGACCGACCTAGAAGGGGGGGGGGGGGGGGGGTGGGGAGGCATAGGAGCTTGAGTCCCTCCTAACCCAAAGAAGAATTTTTTTTTTTTCTAAGTATCCGTTTGGATAGTGCTAAAAAGCACTTGCGTCTGCGTTTCACGTTTTCTTCTTTTTCTTTTTCTTTTTCTTTTTTTTTTTTTGTGTGAGAAGAGCGTTTCACGTTTTCAGATGTGGGATTATGATTTTATAGTGGCTCTCATGCACTATTCATGGGACCTACAAATACTTTATCCAGGAAAAAAAACTAGGTCCCACAGTACTATTCACACATTTAAAAATTATTTTGTTACAGTGTTTTCCGTTTTCAGTTTTTAGTTTTCAACAAAATAAGCGGTATCAAAACAGACCCTAAGTATAATTTTTTTTATGAGTTTTACTATCGTATGCCCTTAGGACATATATTACTAAACTATTTTAGAAAAAAATTTTATGGGAAAGCTTTTTCCTAAAAAATTTTCCATAAAAAATTTCCTAAACTAGATGACTAATGTGTGCCCTAAGAGTATACATTAACTAGACCTTTTTTTACATTAACTAGACCTTTTTTTTTTAAGTTTTTTTTATAGTTGGGCCCCCTATCCTCCAAGATTATTAGCTCACTAAATTAGATAAATTTATAAATTGAAAACTAGTAAATCTATAAATTGAGATTACATAGATGATTGCACTATAATATATTTAAAAACAATGGTATTTTATTTATTTATTTATTTTTGTCTTTGTTAGTAGATGATTGCATCTAAATGTATTAAAAAACAATAATTTTGTGTATTTGTCATAGTTTGTTAATACTATATAGATAGTTATTTAATTTTTTTTTTTTTTTCTTGTACTCCGGCTCCCTAACTTGAAATCTTGTGTCCATCTTGCATATAAAGCTGGAAGGAGGTTCAAGGCTTCGTTGAGTAAGCAACTCAAGTCAACTTGCAAAAGCTAAAGCAATTATCAATATGCATGTACCAAAGATAGAGAAAGAAATCATGGCTTTTTTTAGCAGACTACAAAACATCAATTGGTGCATTGCCCCAATTCACTACATGGAATTTTAATTTATAGTGATCATTAAATAATTATTATAATTTTTCCTGCAAATGCATCAATATTTTTTTTTTCTTTTTAATATATATAGGCAAGATTCAATAAGATGTCTACTATTTGATAAAATAAAACTTTACATTCAATAACATGATTTAAAAAAATGATATTTTTCATCAATATATGTAGTTACATAAAGGTTTTTTTTTTTTTTCCCCTTTTTATCTCAGGAATATTTAAAGTTGACTTGAAAATAGTATGGCAAGAATTTTTTTTTAAAAAAAAATGGTAGAATTGTTGATTTGACCAAAAAAAAAAATAATCACCGTCTTTTGAGGGCTAGATACTGCTATATCTAACAATTGTAATGTGGACTTGTACAACTCCAGAGGACTAAATCACAAAAATCTCCACCACTCATATGGCCCGTTGCCGAAAAAAACGTACTTAGTATCTCGATTCTCATTTCTCAACACTTTCATTGTGATAGATCCCTAGAAATGAAGCAAATTCTAACTTTTCTATTAGTCTATTTTAATAAATTTTTCCCATGTTATTACATTTGGGTCTAAAGTTTCCTACAATTTTTACTTTTATTTTTGGTTTTGATATGTGCAATGTGTGAATTCATTTACATTGTAGTCATAAGAGGGTTCACATAATAGAAAAAAGAGTGTATTTGATGTTAATGTTGAATGTTTATAAGGTGTTTGTTGTTAAAACTAAACCAAGACTTCACTCTGGATTACAATGTAATGTTAATGTAGGATCTAGTGGTGGCTATTTGGGGGGGGGTGAAATTATTGCATAGTCTAGGACTATACTCCCTACCTCTTATAGAGAGGTGGCCCCATGGTGGGTGGGACCCACCCCTCTATAAGAGAGAGGGAGCATAGTCTCGAACTATGCAAGACAGCCTTGTTTGGAGAGCTTGGGATTACTCCAGGGTCTATAAATAAGGTACCAAGTACATGAAATAAGGGAAATCAAATCATAATTCATAATTGTAGCAAAAAAAAAAAAAAAAAATCATAATTAAGATTGCAATTAAACCCTTAAAACTCTCAAAATAAATTTGAACCCCATAATATGGACTAGTGGAAACAATTGGTATTAACTTGGTGTCCGCACCACAGTACAAAATCCAGTCCTTTGGGTTAAAAAATGTTGCATCTGAATGGTGCATTATTGTTTACATGATCTCAATGATACTAAAAACTACAAAAGCAGGTTTCCACCTCAACATAGCAACTAAGATAGTATCACATCTCACAGTAAATGTCCGAATATGTAATCATTTGTTTAATAATATCTTTCCATTTTGATCATTTCATAAAAGAATTAATTGCAAAAGGAAAGCAACCACAACCAATCCCCCAAAACAGTTGCTAATCCAAACTTTGTATATGAAGAAAACTCAAGCATACAGAACTACAGTTTTTTTTCTTTTTTCTTTTTTTGATGACAAGGGTGTTCAGACATTTTTAAGTATCTGACTATTCTCTTGAGCATGTACAGTCCTCCCATCCCACACACACCGGCAGGGAGGAATCACTTTGAAATGGCCCCAAGATGCTAGCAAAAGGACATCTTGAAGTCTTAAGAACTACTAAACCAACCCCTTAGCATAAAGTAAACTCGAAAGAAAACTTGAGCATAAAGTAGTACATACCTATGTTACCCGTGACTCTATGAACATGAAGAAAACTTGAACATAAAGTAGTACAATCTTCATCTAGATGCCATAACTATGTAATTTACAAAGGTTGGCGATTGTAGCTTCAAAACAATTAAATGAAAAATATGATTGCTAACTAATAAACATGGAAAAAGTAAACCAGGGTGAGAAGGTTGTGGAGTAAAATTATGGCTAATCAACATACACAAAGCTCCATCTCCTTTGGTCCTCTTCATACATTGGAGTATATCATGCGTCATCGCTTTAAGTTGCTCATTCTGTAATCTAACGGCGCTTCTTCATTGTGAAGTACCCTAGTAGCCACCAAAACCCCAATGTTGGGCATTGATCATAGTTCCATCATACCTTGTTATCTTATATGTGTTCTACACATCAACTCAAGTATCCAGGAACGTAATGTATAGTACGCTGGTAGAGTATACTACACTAGGCTAGAAGGCCATGATAGCACCAACATCAGTTTCACTTTAACCATCTAAATATAATCCTTGGCTGGCGTCTGGCTTCCTTGTGTGGCATTTGAGATGGCTTGATATCAAGCTTGTAACAATGAGGTCCTGTAGTCTTTCGGAGAGTACAGCATGATGCAATGGCTTTGTTTCAGGTACAACTGTACTGAACAATTATTAATAGTTAGTACTTAAAAATGGGAGAACTAGAACACACATCACACACAATCTTTTAAATAATCAAAACCAAACAGTGGACATTTTGAATCACTAATTGAAACTTCTTCTGTACCAAAACATAAGATGGGTACAAAAAACCCAAAACAATGTGTTGTACTAATAGTCCATTCTCTTTTTTCTATTAACAAGTTGTTATCATAAAAATTAAAATGCCATAAATTGAATTCTAACTTCATGTGTTTTCTATGTTTAATTAGGCCAAAAATGGCACTGCTTAGCTATGTTAATAGTGACATAAGTAAAAACAGTTCATTGTTGACAATTTGATGAAAAAGTAACCATGAGAAAAATAATTATAATAATAATAAAAAGAACATATCAAATACAAGGAAGAGCAGTTCAAGTATTATTGAAGACAACAAGGTCAACAAGAAAAATCAAATGAAAGTGTCAGACGAAGGAAATGTCAAGAGAGCCTCTGCACCACAAGATGCAGAAGAGAGCACGATACATGGTCATGTATATCGAACTAAGTGCGGTAGACAAGACACAGAAACGTTGCTACCAAAGGATATCTATGGCATTTCACAATTGTAGGACAAGCAAGCAGCTCAGCAGAAGACAACAACACAGATTTCTTGATTTTGATGTTTTCCTGTAATATGAAATTTATCCAACTCAACATATACCTATAAGCTAGTACAATAAACAAAACTAATAATCTTACAGAAAATCTGGGTGCAGAAACACTTCTTATTTGATTCCAACTAGAGCTATTATCATTACAATAATATAAAATCAACAATTCATCTAAGAATATTATTTTAGAAGAAAAAAAGTTAAAAAGTGTAGAACTACCTATGAATCACATCACAAACACAAACAGGATTTCAAGAAAGACCTTATAGAAGCTAGAGATAATGGATATAGCATTACATACCCCAACAAACTCCCAGTAGGCATTCCGGATAGTAATTAAATACTCCTTGAATATGCCTTCCATAAAATCAATTTAAGTATCCCCAAGAAATCTTCCCCTCCCCTCCCCTCCCGCACCCTTGTAGGCCACCATCCCATTTCCCACACTTTGCTGCCAAATTATAGATTTCTTTTGCCTACACTTCAATTCAAAAGTGATTGGATGTTAACATTAACTCTACTTGAATAACTTTAAACTTTTTAAATAGCTAAATTTGTTCAAGGAAACTAGTAAAGAAGCTAAGGTAATCAAACAAATCAAAAGATCTTTCCCTCGAATCAAGATAATCCCACTACTTCAAACATAGAGAGGATGGGTCACAAGAAAATTCTAAGATCCTGAACATCTCAAGACGCACTCACACAACTTCAAGCTCATAATGCAACATTAGAAAAAGTTTCCGTATTGCAAATAGAACCTTACCAGGACGGTCAGTAGGTTGGCCATTCCTGAGAACAACAAAACCAAGGCAACTCCAACGAGAAGCAGCTATTGGTTGTTAAGGCATTTCATGTGCATCACCTATCCTTTTAGTACAGGAATAAGAATTTCATCCATAGTCATGGAGAAACTTTTAATCTGAGCATGGACATTTTCTTGGAGCTGGCTCTGTTGATTAGCAATAGAGGCTTTACTAGCCATTCTATGATCTCCTCTGCATCTGCCTCATCAACATTCCTTCCCAAACAGTTGTAGCTGGATGTTCAAGTCTGTCATGAGAAAAAATTTGGGATTAGAGGACGCCTAATGAAGCCATACCCTGAGCGACAAAGGTAGCATAAATTCACATGAAGCCAAGTGGCAAAGTAGGGAACAAACAAAAGCTGTCTTATTTGCGTGGTGATAAAATCAAATGATAGTAGAAGCTCAAAACTTAACATAATTTTTTCAATGTTTGCCTGACTTCCATCCAAGTTTTAGCTTCTTTGATCTTATGCATCTACACAAAATGTAAGACATGATTTAAAAGTTCACTCTTGGCATTATCTATTAACTAGTTAAAAGAAATTTAGCTTTGTTAAAGTACTTGACATAGATACACAAGATCAAAGAAGCTAAAACTTTGGATGGAAGTTAGGCAATAATTAAAGTCAAGTTTTGAACTTCTACTACTATTTGAGTTGTATCACCACGCAAATAATACAACTTTTGGGTCGATTTTAAGAAGATTGAAAACCAAAAATAGGCTCAATATATGAATCAATTAGTGGTGATTTCAACATAAAATACCTAATTATTATAGTACTACACTCACTTCTAACTTTAAAAACCATTAACATAGGAACTAAAAAATAGTAGGTGCCTCTATGAATGTTATACACTAAGGTTTTGTTTGTTTTGGCTTAAAAACATCAACTTCTTTTCACCATCATCTTATGTAAATCATTTTAATGCCTCACTTTTTCTAAGAATAGTTGTACTGTTATACAGTTTATTTTTTAACAAAGTAAGACAGTCAAAATAAGCTCATTCAAACAAACTCTTGTAAACATAATTTATTATAAAACAAAGGCCTTAACAACTAATTTATTCACTTATAACCAAAGGAGCTTAGGATTTTGATTATTAAAAATGGGTTATCCTCAAAGTTACACCAGGCTAGAAGGCTATGACAATACCAACATTAGCTTCACCATTTAAACATATACCTTGGCTAGCTTCCTTGTGAAGTATTTCACCATCAAGCTTGTAAACAATGAGGTCCTTTAGTCTTTCAAAGAGTTCAACACAATTCAATGATGTGCAGAAAAATCATTAGTAATTGGTACTTTAATGGGAGAACTAGAACACATATGACACACCCACAAGCTCTTAAGTAATCAGAACCAAATGTGGAAATTTTGTAATAGTTAATTGAGACTTCTTTTGTACCTAGACAGAAGATAGGTACTAAAAACCCAAATAATGCAGTTATGTTAAAAAAAAATGCGTTGTACATATAAACCTTCCTCTTTTATTCTCTTCACAAATTCATAAGTTTTGATATAAAAATTAAAATGCCATAAATTTCATTCTAACTTCATGTGTTTTCTACATGTAGGCAAAAAAGGGCATTGCTTAGCTATGTTAATAGTGGCATAAGTAAAAACAATTTATTGTTGACAATTTGATAAAGAAACTAACCATGAAAAAAAGCAACTTATTAAATACAAGGAGGAGCAGTTCAATAATTATTGAAGACAGCAAGGTCAACAAGAAAAATCAAATGAAAGTGTCAGATGATGGAAATGTCGAGAGCCTCTACACCACAAGATGTAGAAGAGAGTGGTGATACATGATCATGTATATCAACTAAGTGCAGTAGACAATGCCAAGCAATGTTGCCACCAAAGGAAACCTACGGAATTTCACAATTGTTGGACAAGCAACTTAGCAGAAGACAACAATGCGGATTTTTGGATTTTGATGCTTTCCTGTAATATGAAATTTATCCAAGCTCAACAAGTACATATACTCCGATACATTAAGCAAAAATTGATAGTCTTGCAATCAAATCTGGGTGCAAAAACATTCTAATTTGAGTCCAGTACAGAGACTATGATATAGGGTACTGCTTATATGCACAATTGTAATGAATTTTGTAACAATCAAACATATTTGGAAGCTATGTATTGCGGAACAGGCACTCAGTTGAAGCCCTCTCATCCAACTTATTTGACAGCTATGATTTGGGAAATATATTCAGGAAAAAGTTGGAAACATTAACCATATAATTGAAAGAAAACCAATTAGTTCTTACCACATAAGGAGACTAATCTGGAGGGCATAAGTCCAACTTGGTGGACATCCTTGTACTTCTAGAGATAGTGATCCCCTTCTTTATTCCGCATACCCATGTATTTGTTAGCCAGCAACATGCTATCCAAATACTAAAATGAGAATTGATCACAATCTAGCACTTTCTTGCAATAAAATAATCTGGACCTCTATATGTGTTACCTTCAATACAACAACTTCCAATCAAGGCCCTATCGAATATCAATCAAAACTGAGAACTTCACATAACTTCTAAATCAATTTGGTTTCCTAGGTTTCAACCCAAATAATGTCATGTTTTAGGTTACAAACTGGTTTAATTCCTTGTTTAGCTATAATAAGAATGGTATTCAAAACAGAACAAATACTATTTTAGAGCTTAACTTCAATGAAAAGTAGCCAAGAGATACTCTAGAAGGTATTAACCACATCAAAGCTTGCAAGTAATCTTTTTGTTTTTATTGGTAAGTTACACATATAGGTGGGTCAAGAACTCTCAATCTCACCTGCCACCTTGTTTTTAAAATAGGGGGAAATGCTCATTCGCAACATTGAAGTTTGCAAGATATCTAACACCTAGAGCATATTATCATTCCAAAAAAAATATAAAATCAACAGTTCATCTAAGAATATTAATTTAGAAGTAAAAAGGTTAAAAATTATAGAACAAATCACATCACAAACACAAAAACATGATTTCAAGAAAGACCTTGTAGAAGCTAGAGATAGCAAACTCCCAATAGGTATCCTGGAAACAGTAATTAAATACTCATTGAAGATGCCTTTCCATAAAATCAATTTTAGTATCCCCAAGGCATCTTTCCCTCCACTTTGCTGCCCAAATGTAGATTTATTTTGTTGACACTTCAATTCAAAAGTGATTGGATGTTGACTTCAACTCTACTTGAATAACTTTAAATAACTAAATTGGTTTAAGGAAATAATTAAAGAAGTTAGGGTAATCAATGACAAATCAAAAGATCATTCCTTTGAATCAAGATAATCACCCTACTTCAAGTGTGAGTAAATAATAGAATCAATACAAGCAGATCTTATTCCTTTGAACCAAAGAAAATTCAAAGATCCTGAACATCTCAAGCTACACCCACACAACTTCAAGCTCAATAATGCAACATTGGAAAATGGTTTTTTATTACAAAAAGAATCTTACCAAGACGGTTAGTAGGTTGGCCATTCCTGCCAACAGCAAAATCAAGGTCACTCTGACAAGGAGCAGCTAATGGATGTGGAGGCAGTTCTTGTGCCTCACCTATCCTTTTAGTATAAGGCAACAAAATTTCATCTATACACGTGGAGAAACTTTTAATCTGAGCATGAATGTTTTCTCAGACCTGCTTCCGTTGATCAGCAAGAGAGGCTTTACAAGCCATTTCATTGAACTCCTCTGCTTTTGTCTCATCAGCATCCCTTCCCAAATGGTTAAAGAGAAAAAAAAAAAATTGAGATTATAGGACAACCAATGAAGTAGTACACTGAATGACAAAGGTAGCATAAATTCACACGAAGCCAAGTGGTAAAGTAAAGAGAGAGAGAACAAACAAAATAACATCTACTCAAAATGCAATACCATGATTAAAAGTTCAATGTTGGCTTAATCAACAAGTCAAAAGAAATTTTACTTTGTTACAGTATTTTAAATAGATGCGCAAAATCAAAGAAGCTGAAACTTGGATAGAAGTGAGACAAACATTAAGATCAAGTTATGTCACATCTACTATTATTTGGCTCTGAACACCTTGCAAGTAATACAACTTTTTCAGTAATTAAGATTTAAGAAGTTTTGAAACCAAATTAGGCACAAAATATATATTTAATAGTGGTGAATCAACCTAAAATTCTTAATTATTATAATACTACATTCACTTCTATCTTTAAATACCATAGAGACAAGAACTAGAAAATAGTAGATGCCTAACCATGAACTTTATATGCTAAAATTCTGTTTGTTTTAGATTAAAATGTAAATTTAATTTCACCAACAACTTATGTAAAGTTTTTTAAAGCCTCACTTTTTTTTTAACTATAGTTGTATTTTTAAACAAAGTAAGACAGTCAAAATAAGGTCATCCAAACACAATCTCAATGATATTTTACCACTTCTTTTAGGTAAATTTAAAATAAAAAATAAATAAGAATAAAAATCCTTAACTAATGCATTCAGTTATAACAAATAGATCTAACACAATATATGACAATTGATAAGGTTGAACCTTAGGTAATAGTCTTTATTTGTCATTATTATTATTATTGGAATATTATGCATTCATTAAGTTTTGAATCAAAACCTTACCCTCTATCTCATTATTATGGAAGAGGAAGTCATTTGAGGTAGATCTCATTGTTATGGTAAATTTGCTTTAATTAATTTGACCATAACATCAAAATCCATACAGTTACTACATCAAACATAAGCATGTATATCAACATAATTGGGTAAAACATTCATTCAAGAGGTTATTAAAAACCAATCAAATGGTCTACACTACTGATATGGTCACTATCTTTTCACATTACAAACATCCTTAGTGAAACTATCCAGTACCAATAGCCGTATATAGTTCATATGCAGAGCTAACAAACAAGATAATTCAGATGACAAAGTCATAGTTACACTGACCTGATATATAGAAACAATTTATTTATGTCTGCTTCAAATTGTAATTGTCTTGGATTGCAAGAGTTTTCACAGCCTGTGAATATTTTTTGCAAAAGAGCAAAAGGGTCATATAAAAGCAAGAAAAAAAAAGCATAGCATAAATGAAAGAAAGTTTTAATCTTTATGATAAATATTGTTATCAAAAAACCCAACTCAATTCAATAGAGTTTGTTGGTTCAAAAATGAGAAACCCATTTTTTGAAATAGGGAACAATATTATTAGTAAAACTGTTATGTCATAAACCAAGGCCAAAGTGATGTCATATTTATGAAATAAAATCCAAATGACCATCACATTTAGCTATGAAATAAATTGTATATTCAAAGTAGCTGACTACAGCATTAACATGAAAGAAACAATATTAAGGACATATAACTTGAAGCAATACCTTTTGGCTAGATAACAATGCCTCACTTACTAACGCAGACTCTTAGCTTTTCCAGTAAATTCATCTTTATCATTGCAGTCACATAAATCCAATCTTTTATTTCATCGGCAAATCTAAAATAAGCATGCCTCCAAGTCCTATTAAAGAAGAGAGCTCCACAAATTGCCCAAAAGCCAGTTGCAAATCCAACTCCCATACCAATGTAGAAGCTAGAGTTTTTAGAATCACCTTCAACACTGCCAATTGGTGATTTATTCGAAGATTGTTCCTCAGTTGTGCAGCTTTGTGGAAGAGGATCACCACATAACTGAGGATTTCCAATGTACCTAAGGGCATCAAATGATTGAAGCTGGGTGCTTGAAGGAATTCTACCTGAGAGATTGTTGTATGACAAGTCCAAGAGACTAAGAAATGTCAAATTAGACATGCTTGGAGGAATTTTACCCGATAAAAGATTTCGTGAGAGATCAATTGACTCTAACTCTTTCATACTCCCAATTTTTTCTGGTATCTTTCCCATCAAATGATTTCGAGACAAATTCAAAAAACGTAATTCAGAAAGATCTGAAATTTCAGTAGGGATTGATCCGGACAAGTTGTTACTTGAAAGGTCTATGAGCCTGACTAACTTAAGGTTCTCTTTGTATTCCATTTCTTTCCCTTTGGGAACCAACTGAACATTCTCAACATAGGTTTTATATGTATACTCATATAAAAAAGACATATAAGAAAATAAAATAACATTGGAATTGGAATCTGGTAATGCCATGGCGCTAATATTTTTCAAGCAATTTGGTATGGATCCTAATAAGCTATTATTGGCAAGATCCAATACTCTAAGAGAAGAAAGTTGGCATATTTGTTGAGGTATGTAACCCTTGAATTCACTTGATCTTAGACGGAGAACTATAAGATTTTTCATTTCTCCAATCCATAGTGGTATGATGGACAAATGATTTTCACCCATATCAATGAGGCTTAGATTTAAGCACTTTTTCAACGATGAAGGAAGATCTCCACAAATGCTATTGTTTTTTAAACGCAATGATCGGAGGTTAACTAAAGCCCCCATGGAGTAGGGAATTCTACCAACTAGATTATTGCTCCCTAAGTTTAAATGGATCAAAGTCTGCCAATACTTCCAGCAGTGAGAAAGTTTTCCTGATAAGAGATTGTTTGATGCATCTAAAACCTCTAATTTATTCTTTCTAGTTTTCTTTTGGCATAAGAAAGTAGAAATGGATCCATAAAATGAGTTGTTAGCTATATTGAGCACTTTGATAGTAGAACTCAGAGAAATATCCGATACATTACATTCTATGTGGTTGTTAGAGAGATTGATAACTGTAATGTCTGAAGTCCAATTCCAGAACCAACCCGGAGCTTTGCCTGAAATTCCTGACATGGACATTTCTAAATAACTAAGGGATCTTTGTGATTGAAGCCATGAAGGAAAATTAGGACCTATCTTGATTGAGCTCATGGAGGCAAAGTCAAGTTGGAAGGGGGGAACCCAATTGGAATTGACATTAAAGAACAAAGGTGCTTCAGACATATAGAGATCCTTTAATTTTGAGAGTTTTCTGAAATGCCTTTCATCTACGGTACCCATTAAAGAATTTTTTCCGACATACAAACTCACTAACTTAGAGAGAAGCCCAAGACTCCTTGGAATGGTGCCATTCAACTGATTATGGTCGATGTATAATGTTCTTATACGAGATAAATTCCCAACAGAAGAAGGAATAGGACCATTTAAAGAATTATATCCGAGATCAAGATACGTCAGATGCTTAAGTTGGCCTAACGGCTCTGGAATTTGTTCAGTTAGCTTATTCGACAACAAGGATAGATATTCTAATTTCTCCAAATTGAAAATGCTAGGCGGTATATCGCCTTTCAAAGAATTGTAGTTCAGGTCAAGCCTTAAGAGGCTGGTACTGAGATTAGAGAACCAATTAGGTATCTCATGATTGAAATGATTTTCAGAAAGATCAAGGACTCGAAGAGACGTGAAATTGACAAATTTAAGAGATGGATTCAGGCTAGCAAGCTGACAATTGTACAAGTATAGCTCTGAAAGAGATGGGAACTTACTCATTATTTGAAGCCAATCAACTTCTCTTTGAAGGTCAGCTGAGCCGAGGTGAAGGTATTGAATGGCAGGGAGACCAGACATCCAACGAAGGTTATCTACATAGAGGTCAGAATTATTTCCAAGAGACAGATTGCGAAGGCTTGAAAGATTCCCAAGCTGATGAGGAATGAGTCCACAGAAGTTAGCGTCAAAGAGGTCAAGATGTGTGAGACTGTACATTGAACCAAGGAAAGTTGGGATCGGAGTACAATTAAAATCATTGTAACTCAAGTCCAAGTAGTTCAAATGTTCTAATTGGAGCAACGAACTACTAATCTCACCGCCTAACCTCATTGAATAACTGAGGTGGAGCTCAGAGACTCGGCCAGTTTTATTGTCGCAGAGAACTCCGTCCCATATACAGCAATCTTTATGGTCAGACCAGGATGAGAGGACGTGGTCATGATCAGTGAGACCACGTTTGAGGGTTAGAAGGGCTTGCTTGTCTTTTTCATTGCAAGAGACATTTGAGATTGACTCTGCTTCGAAGAAGAAGAAGCTTAAACTGAAGGTAGCGGGAAGGAACCATACTAAGAAAAGCACATGAAGAGTTGCTAAAGAGGCGGCCATAGTAACGAAGGAAGGGAAGTTTGAAGGAAGAAAAGCTGAAGTGTGAGTATATGGTTATCAGCTCATCGCGCATATATATATATATATATATATATAGTGATTCTTCAAACCCTTTCTCCTTTTCCTTATTATTATATTATTTTAATAAAGACCTTGACTTGTTGACTTGTGCTTTTAAATTCTTCTGATGTGCCTGTGAAATACCATTTAGTGGCCTATGATACGACCGTGGAATTAACATTTGATTCAAAATTTTCACGCTAAAGGTTGGTTTTTGGTGAAGAATTTTCCATTACAATGTAGTTGATACAATAACTAAGCAAGGTTAAATTATCTATTAAATTATCTATTGTCTCAAAAGTTTAATTTATTAAAATATAAAAAATTTAATCATTTAACAATTCAAATCTAACAAGTAATGAACCTTATCAGAATGTTAGAAAATGAGAGTATATCAAAAATGCTTATTCAAAATTTTGAAAATAAGATAATTTTAGAAACCTTCCCTAAAGCAAATGGCATGGTAATACACAATATTTTTAATATTAATTTAATAAAATTCAGTCAAAATAATATCAATAGAGAAAAATATTTTTCTCCTTCAAATTTAGGGTGGAGTGTTATTTCTCTCCAGAGGGCAGTTACCCTTTTAATTTTAATGAAAACTTTTGACTGAATGACTTAAACCAAATGCCAAAGACCAATACTCGTGTTTCATGAAACTGCGTAGGAGTTGCAGTTCAAGGCTTTGATTTGTTGACTACTTTTTGTTTTCTTTTATTTGTTCAGTGACCTATTTGCCAATGGATTAATTTTAATGAAGACTTTTGACTGGATGACTTAAACCAAATGCCAAAGACCAATACTCGTGTTTCACGAAACTGCGTAGGAATCGCAGTTCAAGACTTTGATTTGTTGACTTATTTGCCAATGGACATCTCACAGTTTGCCTGTTCCTGTAAGGTGTTTTTTTAAATAAAAAATACTCCAATAATGATTAAGCCTGTAATGATTATTCGCCAATGGACATCTCACAGTTCAATACTTTTTGTTTGAAGAAAGGCTTTTTTCCATGAGCATAGTGTATATGGCTTTGTTCTAACCTTCCACACGTTTAGCAAAAAAGTAATGCCCAAGGTTGATTAAAATTTCATGTATGCGCTGTTCAATTCTTCTTTTATGGACACTGTAAGGACGCGTTTCGTGGCGGACCGTAACAGTGTCGGGTTCGCGCGTGAAAAGGCCCCTAACAATATCATTTGTAGAGCGTGGGTTTGGAAGGCTAGGCCTTGGTTGACAGGCGGTGGGCTTTTCGTGGTATTCATACAAGTTTCGGTTTTCCT
Organism: Quercus berberidifolia; assembly: GCA_028535905.1. NCBI lineage: Eukaryota > Viridiplantae > Streptophyta > Magnoliopsida > Fagales > Fagaceae > Quercus > Quercus berberidifolia. The sequence continues at coordinate 186,830 of JAPQVW010000025.1, forward strand.
TCACCCCTGGAGTCTTTCTCCTGGAGGTGGGCTGGGAGGCTCTGGTTTCTGGCCATTTTTCCCAACCCCCTTTTTTTAGGTTACTTCTTTTTCCTTTTATCTTCGCCTGCGTTCATTGTCCTTCGTCCACGTATAAGGTCAATCTTTCCAAAATTGATACTTGTCCCATCAGCCCATATTCAAAGTCGTTGGGGGTGGTTGTAAAAGCTAAAGACTGCGGCTCTGTCAGGTTCAGAGCATTAAATGGCAGTAACAGCAGCTTTCCCTTGATATTTTAGATCTTTCTTCCAAGTTTCAGTCATATACCGTCTTTACCCTTATTTCTTCTTTGGGGGGACTTTGGGTCTGCCGAGGATTGAGCTGTCCTCGGCGGTATCCAAAGGCTATTTTGTCGAGCTTGGGCCACAGCCCTCCTCGGCTTGGGCCTCCGGATTCTCCCTGGGTAGATGGGCCTGGCCCATAGATCATTTGGGCCCCACAGACACTAAAATATAATCTGTGTATATATACAGTACAATTAAAAAAATTACAATTACAAACATATATAAATTCAAATTACACTCTCTTTTATCTTATTTTTTTAATCTCTTTTGGATATACACGTAAGTTTACTTTTTTTTTTCTTTTTTCTTTTTTATTGAGCTTTTTATGATTTATTTATATTAAGCATTTCGTCTTTTGCACCTTATTAACTCACCTAAAATAAAAATTTTAAAAAAAAAAAAAACTTAAATGAGACATGTGGCATAAAATTAGACAACAATTAAAATTTAATTTAAAACCTAATTAATTTTCTCTCTGCTATTAATATATAATAAATAGATGAGTTACTGTTTAGTGGCCCTACTAACATGATAGCACCCTTCAAAAAAAAACTCGATTGCGTATAATTACCATTTCAGGGTAGATAGAGCAGAACCCCATATGTTCAATAACCAACCATAACATTCCATGTATGTAATTCCATGGAATCTAGCATTTTACGCAAATGAAACGCCACCTAATTGGTAAGTGGTGATGGGTTGAGCATAACCAAGTCACCCAAAGAACAAATGGTTTCAAACGATCTATTGTAGGTGGCTTTTTTTCTATATAACTTTTTATGACATGTAAGATGTATACAAAGACTTACTATTTAATGGAATCTACACTTTATAAATGTAATAATATATAAAATACATTAAATTAATACAATGCGATAATATCCTCTCAAATCTATATTTATATATCTTAAGATAAAACATAACATTTATTATTGCTATGTTCTTATTGCAATTTGCCACATGCCACTTTTTCTAATAAATTAATCAAAGTGGAAAGAAATAAAACCCATAGTATTATAATTGGTGGAACATAAAATTAAATATTTATAGTGGAACAAAGGACTATCAATTTTCGTATAAACCACAAATTTTCTTCATCAGTATCAATTTATCAACTTTCTGACTTGTTTCAAAAAAAAAAAAAAAAAAACTTTTTGACTTCTTTTGCCTTAAACCCCATTCCAATCCTGGGGTGGGAGGTGAGTTGTTAACCTCTACACATTTTCTACCATGTGGCATAATTTCCATGTAAAACCATATGTCAAATGTCCAACTTCTAGATGCCGTGTTCTTTTTATTATATTTTTTCAAAAACAATCATTGATGAGCCAAATAAAGTTGAATCCCACTAGTAATATTGAAAACTTTGTCTGCCTAATAGTTGATTCTTTTTTTCACCTTCTTTTGCCTTGAACTTTTATATATTTACACTAACTTGAACTAAAGGAAGTGGAGGAAGATTTAAAGAAAAATTATTATTGTTATATAATGATAATTTTTATGCTAGTGATATCATAGCAACGAAGGAATGATGACTCCACACAAACTGGCAAACAGAATAATAATTAAATGGGCACCATTTTAAAAGATGGTCACCACCACGCACCCTTAGCGTGAAGGTCACTCCATAAATATAAGTGTCTATGGGATATTTTTTCAAAATATGGGATCATTATTCCCTACATTCTCTTCTTCCAATTGAGTTAGTGTTGTTGATACTTGATACAATAATTGAGCAATATGCTTGTTAGGTCAAGAATACACATCCAGAAATTCATGTGGAGGACATTTGTCCAAAACCTAGGACTCATGATGGTGAAAAATCTCATGCATATAGATGTGTGCTCTTAATGGCATAATTCCCTTAGTGATAGTAAGCCAAACCCTGCTAGATCAATATTTGCCAAAGACAAGTGATGAGATGTGCTAGGTTCATTGGACGAAATAAAAGTTCCATGTTCCACTTTATCCTTCATTTATTGCAAATTACTACCACGTTTTCTAATAAAGTAATCAAAGTGGATAGAAATAAAACCCATAGTATATTACATTTGTTGGTGCATAAAATTGAATACTCATAGTGGAACAAAGGACTATCATTCCACTTAACGATCATTTTTCACATAAACCGCATAGATTTTCATCATCAATATCAATGTTATCGACTTTCTGGCTTCTTTTTCTTTAACTTCCCACCCCATCCTAGGGTGGGGGGTGACTTTTCAACCATTACGCATTTTCTACCATGTAGCATAATTTTCATGTAAGACCATAGGTCAAATATCCAACTTCTAGATGCCATGTTCTTTTTATTATATTTTTTAAACAATACTCATTAATGAGTGAAATAAAGTTGAATCCCACTAGTAATATTGAAAACTTTGTCAGCCTAAGTTGACTTTTTTTTTTTTTTCACCTTCTTTTGCCTTGAAATTTTATTTATTTAAACTAACCTGAACTAAAGGAAATGGAGGTAGATTTACTTGATATTGTTGTAAATTGTGAAATGAAATATTATTGTAGTTATTGTTGATACCCATTTTCGCGACACATTTTGTATAAGCCTGATTCAACCAAGCCCGACTTCCTTGTGGGCTCAATTAATGTATTATATTATATTATATATATATATTTTTTTTTTAAGTATAGCCCAATCCCATACGATTTATTGGGGAAATTGAGGAAGTGTGGCTACCAAGTGGGTAAGGGACAATGGTAGCACCTCAGGCTCATGGACGAGGTCTTGTACTCGAAATTTTCACCCCAAAAGAGTTTTTATGCTCTGGCTATTTGTAACCCAAAATTTATGCCCTAAGCCATTTTTTCCTTTAAAATATAGTTGACTCTTATTGGCCAAATCCAGCTGCTAGCCCTCACTTAGGTGAGTATTTCAATAATCTGAAATGGCTGACAAAAGGCAGCCAATTAGAGCAAACCCCCTTTATTTCCCAAATCATGTTAAATGCATGACAAACTCTTCCCTAAACAAAAGCAACCCAAGCCAAGACATCAAATTAGTATCATGTTGGATAAAAGCCTTTGCTACTACCAAAAAACCAGTCATTAGCAACACCCCAAACTCAATACAAAACTCTCTCTTCAGCTCAAATGAACGAACCACGTTTTACTTACATAGCTGAAACTTTAGAGCAAAAACTTATTCAATCAACCAACATTCTCACAATTCTGAAGCTTAGGAATGGAAATATGGGTACAGGAGAACCTTCCCTCTCTTCCTCACAATCTCTCTCAATTTTCTCTTCTCGCTGACTGTGGGTCAAAGTTTCGGACCTGTTGTGTTTCTATGCATTTTTCAACATTTTTGTTGTTGACATTTTGATTTCTCTCTTGTTAAAACACCATTAGCCTTTGTTCATTATACATTTGAAAATTTGGGCTTGATTCTCCACAAATAATCACTTTTAAAGAACCAAATGAGAGATTTAGGTCATTCTCACATTTTTGGCCCTTGTCGCAAAAACTTCCCTGACAATTATATAATGATAATTTTTCTAAATATTGATGATATCAATACAACGAAGAAAAGGTGACTCCACACAAACTGGTAAAGGAAAAAATGGTTAAATCTTAAATGGCCAACCGTTCAAAAGATAGTCCAAGCAAAGTGACAATAAAAATGAGTGTACACCTCATAAACATGAAAGGAAACTTTCAATGGTCAAATTTAAGAATGGTTTCCTTTTTGGATAAGCTTGGGATTGGTTTTGGAATTGATGGGGGTTGTTTTAGCTCCAAATGATGAGAATCATATTCGTTGTGTTAGTCAATATTCAACAATGTTTGTGATGAAAACTCAACCAAGAGTTAAGTTTATGGGCCTATGATATGTTAACTATTTTGGGCTTTGATTAATGTAGGATTTTATGGGACTTATTAGATTTTAGGGTTGGTTTTGCAAATGATGGGCTGTTGATTTAAATCCCAACGTGTGATCTATATTCATTAGTAGTAGTAATTAAATGGTGGTCCCAATGTGTGATCCATGTTCAATAGTAGTAGTTATTAAATGGTTGTGTTAGGGATTATTTAATGAAAATTGATAGGGTTGGAATCTAAGCATCGACTCCTTTTTATTAATATTGGTGAGTTAAAAAGCCAACAAGTTTTGAATTCAACCTTACTCACTACAAAAAAAGTGGGCTATAGCTATAACTCCTAAAAACGTGACTATAAGTCAATTTGGTCTATAACCGCGTTTTTTATAACTGCATTTTTTACAGTTGCCTAAAACCTGTAACTATAGGTCTATAGGTCTTATTTCAGCCGCGTTTCTAAACCACAGCTATAGAGTGTACATTAGCTGCATTTATTAAACACGGCTCTAGATCCTCAACCTACAGCCACATTTTAAAAATGCGGCTATAGGGTTTTTATTTATTTGTTTGAATTGGCTATGGGTCGTTTTTTACACGACTGTAGATCCTCAGCCTATAGCCTCATTTTGAAAACGTGACTAGATGGTTTTTTTTTTTTTTTAATTTGGCTATAGTCACTTTTTTAAAACGCGGCTATATATATATATATATATATATATTTGGCAAATCACAAATGCCTGTCTTAACAAACGTGACTATAAAATCATCAACCTTTCAATATTTACCATTTCAAAGAAGGCATTCCATTGTTTATTTTCACCCCCCCCCCCCCCCCAACCCCCACAAAAAAAAAAAAAAAAAAAAAAAAAAAAAAAAAAAAAAACCTACTCAAACTACTTAAACTCACCCTTCAACAACAATAACAGGTTATCACAATCAACTTGCAATATTAGTAGAGAATCAAATTATTTTCCGTTTACAGAATTACCTATACAGCAAGTCACATATTCTAGTGGTCTATTTCTTTTCTTAGCCTTCACAGTTCTCCAATGTTCAAGCAGTCCACACCCACCTTGTATTCCTTTCCACACGCACATGTAAATTTTTTTTTTTTTTTAAGCCTTCCAAGTGGTGGTGACTACACTGACTGTCAATCTCAACATTCCTTTGTCAATCTCAACATTCCTTTGTTTTGATATTATTCATTACCAAGCAAACACTAACTCTAAATTTATTTAGAAAACAAAATAGAATAAGCACTAACCCATACACAGGAAGTATAAGCACAGTATGAATGATGAGATACAAGGAGATTGCATAACAATCCAGTGTTCTATTTCATAATTTTTTTTTCTTTTTTTGATAAATAACGTAATTCATTGAAAAGAAAAAAACACAACGTATACAGGACTTATACTAGAGACCATCAATCATGGTGTAGAGTACAATGATCAATGAAATATAAAAGAGAAGAAAAAGAACAAAAACCCAAAGAAGGCAGCCAAGCAAAAAGAACAACAATAATAATCTAATTACATCACAAAATCAGCAGCAAACAACTCTGTTGAACTAAACTGCAATAAAAGAACATTTTTCTTTAAGATAGACAGTCAAGGTAATGAAGAGAAGATACGAAAATATAGAAGAAAATAAAATAATATAAACAATTAAGCCATTAAGTTATAGTGAGCTCAGAAAAGTGGGCAAGTTTCGAAAAGGAAAGTAGTTCGTACCACACTTGGTTGTTCTTGTCTAACTCAATGGAAAAACGTTCTTCCCCAACTTGCAATCCACAAAATTTCCATGACACATATTAGTGTCAGCAAGGGTTCATCAAATTCAAGCAGGTTTAACGTAAAAATAAATAAATAAATAAATAATAATAATAATAATAATAGAAGTGTTAAACAAGGTAAAAAATCACATGTGGAACAACATCATATAAATTATAACAATTTGTTTCACAATCCCCATTGTTTGTTAGGTCGTCCCAGACTACATGTGGAACTTGCAAAAGTAGGAGGCAAAATGGCCAGCCATTATGGTTATATTTGCATATATCTAAAGAGGCCAAAGACTGCAATGCAGCCAGCAAGATTAGAACTAAGTAAGATTTCATCTTCTTCCAAATAAGTTTTATAATTAACTAAGTTAATTTTTTTAATAGTAATTTTCTGTCTTATTGGCAACAATCATATCTAGCAAGTAGCAACAAAAGGATGCCCCATGCTGGTAAATAAAAAATGGTTAACCCAAGTTCAATTAGTTGTCAAATTTCCCAGTATAGTTGTTATTCAGCGTTGTGGGTCAAGAAGAAAAGCTGACCGTATAGTTTTTATGTTTGGATTCTTTGGAATAGTTTTTGGAGTAGTTTTTAGAAGTAAGTATAATTTATAGGAATCTTTTTAAAAATGAAATATTATGTTAATGGAAAGTTACATGTTGCATTTATACAAACCTCAATGAATGAAGTTTCCTTTCATAAACTGTATAGGGGAAGTGTCATTTTAGAAAACCACAAGGAGGTTGGTGTTAGAGTCTAATCAACTAAGGGCCTACTATAGGGATGTAAAAATGTGAAAAGTAATTATTTTTACTAACATATTTTAGAAGAGATTTCAAATTAAACCTTATAATATAAAATTAAAAACTGAATTTTAAAAACTATTATAAATTAGAGATAGACTTCCTGAAGAACATAAAAAGGGAAGAACTTGAAATCAAATAATTCAGTACTAATGCTTGGTTGTTGTATGGACTATAGAGTCCTCTAGGAAAGAATCACTTTAGTAGTACCATTTGCTTGGCTTTCACTTTTTATCTGTACAAAAGAAGGTGTATAATATATATATATATATATATATATATATATATATATATTTGTTATGACATTATTTTCACACATTCTAAGCTCTGAAGTTGAGAATCTGATGTTTACTACTGTATAAAGCAGCTTTTACAAGCAGCCTGGATAAGGTAGACCTTCATTTCAAGAAGGTAAGCTTATATATATATATATATGCTTTTTTAGTTCTTTTACATGGACTACTTTCTAATGTGTTTTAACTATTAGAGTAGGCAGGATATTGGCATGCAAAAGGTACTTGGACGAGCGGTTCAGTAATTCAGTTTCAGTTGACTTTCATAAAATCCAGGTCTATAAATATTTGCCTTGGAAGCTCCATCAGAGAACTTTTCTTGAACTACACCTTCTGGAATATATGCAGTTTAAACAAACTGTTACAATTGATGACTCTTGTGCATGGAAGTCACAATCTTTTGTGATCTAGCTAATGTAAATGTGAAATTTCGTAGCTAAATGGTGCAGACTTATATAATTAATTTGATGCCCAGCAAAAAAAAAAAAAAAAGGAAACGAAGGACCATAAGAGGGAGAGACATTCGTTGGTTGACTGTTAGACATATGGAAGAAATATCTGATCAGGCAACCAGCACATGGTTGATAACATTATGTGATTATTTGGTTTCATTTTCTTGAACCTCCGGATTAAGTTTCCAGCTTATGGTTTAAAAGCAACTGTCATATTCGTGATCTAGTTTCTGGATTAAGTTTCTCGGGATTATATGCCATGCAAATAAACTTTATCCGGTGTCCTTAGTTATGTCATATCTCGTATTCCTAATGTTAAAGAGCATCTTCTTCATCCTTGAGTGTTCACTTGATAACTAGATAAATTTGCCATCATATCTATCAGAGTCTGTTTCTCTATAGAAATAATTCACAATTTCCACTGGCATCTGAAACCTAACTGATAGAAGGAACATACAATCGAAACAAAAGCTACAAACTAGGGGATAAAGTCATTTTTAATTTGGAAATCCACATCATTCTGACTTCACTGAAGATAATCATCAAGTAAGATGCCACAAAATGAGGAAAAAAGGCAGGTGCACACATTGATAATCCTTTGTCCCCATAACCTTCTTAATCCTTTATAGGTAAATCTAGTTATAAAAGTTTATGAAGACTTTGCAAAGCAACTAAAAACAAAGCTATCAGTAGAAATAGAAAGCAAACATAAGCAACAGGCTTGATCAGTACATACCTAGGGCAAATGTGACACAAGTCGTCGAGGATAATTCTTTTTGTTCTCGTAAAATATATGTCAACAGCGCAGCAGTACCACCACCAAGTGAATGCCCAACAATCGGAAAGTGACAAAATGAAAAACTAAGGCAAAATAAAACTATATATATGAAAACATATATTGCATGAACTAATTCAGTACAGTAATTTAAATTTCAAAATTGACTGGATGATGACATAGCAGGGTAGAGAGTAACAAATAATTAGAGGTTTATATTTTAGGGAAAGGATCCTCTCCTGTCTAGCTAAAAATTGGAAGGAATTGGAGGATATAAATGGAGTGGATCTTATCCCTATATGTTACAGAGAAGATCCTAGCAAAGCAAAGTACCTGCAGATATCATATCCTAGCAAAGCAATGTAGTTTGTATCAGAGTGTTAATTTATCTCATGTATTGAAACTCAATGCCCCTGTTCGTAATTTGCAATTGTGGTCCTAACTGTTGATTACAATTAATTGTTGTTACTTGTCCCAATTGTTAAACTCCATATCCCCCATTTGCTATCAACTTGAACAAGAGCATTTCTAGTTGAATCTGTAGCTCATGAACTAAACTTGAGCCTTTTCTTGAGATTTCCTTGTGACTTGAGATTTGCAATTCTACAGTCTTTCATCTCATATTAAGGAGATAAATATTATCTAAAGAACAGAATTTCTGAGGATCTAGTCTTTTGCTTCAGGCTCAAGGTGAAGTTTTCACTGGCACCAATGTCTAGCAGTACTAGTTCTGGAATCAGCACCTGAAGTTGTTGATTTTAATTTCAATTTATCCAGCTTATTAAGATATAAAATTTACATCTAATCAATAATTTCTTATGTATTTGGTCTGGGAGATGAGTGTGGTTATCATACCTTCCTTTGATTGAGCTCATTATATTGATGCATTTGGATGGATTGCTTTTCTGTGACTTCTATGAGTTCACTATTGTTGTCACATTATTTAAAGCATATTGGGAAACATGTCTTCTATACTAGACTGTTCTTCTTTTCTCCCCCCACCCCCCTCCCAATCCTCCTTTCTTAATCTTTGGATCTTCTCTAATTTCTGCTATTGTCCCCTTAGAAATATTTCTTTAACTAAGTCAGATCACTTACCGTGTGTTTGGATGAAGTAATTGATATTTACAAAGAAAATCTAAAATGAATGGATTTAAAATCCCATCAATTATTAATTCCACTGTTTTGTCTTATTAAAGAACATAATAATTTCCATTGTTTGGATTTGAGCTGGAAATTCCATTTATCTAAATCCACATAAAAATTGAGAAACAACATCCATAGTTGATTAGAAACTCATCCCATCTACCATCAAGCTAATTAGACTTTAAAAATCATTTTTAAAATTTTCAAATCAAGATTAATCTTTTGAATGATTAAATCTTAAAGCATTCCACACAAATATATACTAAAGCAATATATTTGATAAGCCTTACTTACAGAACTTTGTAAATAATAGCGATATTTTGAACCTCATGGTAGGTACTTTAAATAATAGTGAAGAATGATTTTATTCTTCATTCTAACTACGATGTGGCAGGCTATTAGAGAGGGATTAACTGCACAAGGTAAGCTTTGGGGAAGGGGTAGTGGGGTACTGTCTTTTTTGATAAATGGTAGTGGGGTACTGTCAATAACATAAGATGCTTGGTAAAATGAGATTCCTTAGTAGGTTGAACTAGAAAAGATAATATTGAATGTAGTATTCACGGAAATACAAGCAGAAACATAAAAAATGAAATTTTTAATAGGAAAACATCAAGAAAATTAATTTATGCTTTTTATCCTTTTATTATCCATCCAAAAAGCAAAGATTAAGATCTACCACAAGATGCCATTTTATTTTATTTTATTTTTTGATAAGTAAGAAAAAACAGTATAAATAAAGCTTCTTTATGCAAAGGAGCACAAAGAAGTCAAAAAGTATGCCATTTTAATTTGTTTGACAGAAAGAAAAGTTATCAGCAGAATTAGCACAATTAAATAGTGATTTATAATATCAATTTATAACTAACAGCCCGTACCTTAACTTTGTAGTCAGGATATTTATCAAGAGCTTTGAGCAGAAAAGGAGTGCTAAGCTTTGCAATCCAACGAGCAGCAGCAACCATTCCACAATAAGCATATCCTAAAACTAAATTGCTTATTCCACCACCATGTAAAACTGAGTGGTGAAAAGGGACCACCGCTCCAGTTGCTGCTGTTAGTGTATCTTTAATGCTATGAGTACCACGAATCAATGGAAGGAAACATTTTGAGTCTTTATCTCGTATAATTGTGAAAGCAGGCTTCAAAAGCTGCAATCATTGTTCTGTTAATTAAAACAATACACAATTATAATTTTAATTTAAATACGAAACACATAAGCAAACTAGCAATACATGCTTGATCGCATATATCATGATTAGTATGAAGACAAAAGGTTCAACAACCACCGTAGGAGAAAGCCAAAAACCTAAAAGTTGAAATTTGTCAAGTTTAGCCCACATCAGAAGTCTCATAAGTTTACAGGGAAAATATGCAAAAATTTAAAAGGCTATTTTTCCCAAGTTTTAAACTCCTTTCTGTTATTTAGCTCAAGGGTTTCTTATTATAGTCTACTATTTTTTATCTCCATAGATACGCCTCATAAATTGTGGAGCCTGGCATCCACTCAGTCCTGTGGGTAATTGTTTCCCATGTGAAGAGCCCTCTGACACAGTAGCATTCATATGGGAAATAAATAGTCTCAGATGCACTTATAATGTTTAAGGTCCACTTCCAGACAACCTCTCACTGCATTATAGCTGGAATTTTCTATCATCACCAACAGAATCATGCAGTTTACCTCGTTTTATCTCCTATTACACATTTCTTCATCCAAGCAGAATTAAAATATTTGTATTATCTTTTTTCTTTTTTTTTGGATAAGTAAATAAATTCATTAAAAATCAAAAAGAAAAAGCACTGCCCAAGTACACAGCCTGTATACAATAGGGAACCAAAAAAAACAAAAAAAAAACCCATTTTCATTTTCTATCAAGTTTTTTCTAAGAAACAACGCAACAGCAACTCATGAACAAACCCAACAAAAACTCTAAAACCCATTTTCATTTTCGATCAAATTTTCTCAAAAACCGCAGCTAAGCATGAACTAACAAGAAAACGAGGAAAACATTCATAGATTGACACCGGAACCAGAAAATACTCACTGAGAAAGGAGTCGAATTCCTCAATCAGCGTCGCGGAGGACACGGCTGTCTTCCTTACTCGGCGTCGTACAACAAGACACGACACGGCGAGTCTCTCTGTTTCTGTATCGAGAAAATTTCAGACTATTTTATCAGAGCTCGACGTGCTTTGATTTTAAATGACATTTTCTTACACAGGCTGTATACAATAGGTCGGCGGCCTCGACGTGATTCTTGCAGTACTCGACGGCATGGATCAGAGATCGGAGATGGTCGAGGCGTGAAGAGGAGGAAGTGTAATTTGAGATAGAACTCATTATTATTGTAAAATTGCTCTAATTAATTTGTCCATAGCATCTACTCCATAACAGTTACTTCTTCAAACATAATCGTGTATATCAACAAAATTGGTGAAAAGAATTCATCCAAGAAGATTATCAAAATCAATAAAACGTTCTACGCTACAAATATTGATCTTTATGATTAATATTGATCTGGGATTGCAAAATACAAAAGAAAAAAAACAAAACCCAACTCAGATTGGTCCAATTCATTGATTGTGTTCCCCATTTTTACTATTGAGGAGGAATGGGGAGCAGTCATTTCAGTAAAAATGTAAAACTAAAACCAGAGAGAGATTGTGACTATGTGAGAGAGAGCTCTTGGAAAATGTGGAACAGAAATGCCATTAGCAGGAGCAACAAGAAGACGAGTTTCATCAATACCTTCCCACCAAGCCATGGAAATTAAAGCATATAACAAAAGGGTTTCAGCCGTAGCATTTCAATCACAAAACAAGAAGCAATTGAGTTGTTGGAAAATAAGAGAGTGAGAGACTGAGTGAGACACTTATTGTGCTTATGTAAAAGTGAAGTTCCATGTATCTTATTTTATTTGTAAATTTGAATTTAATTTGGAAAATAATTTCATTTCTATTATTATGTGTACTGAAGTTTTTTTTTTTTTTTTTTTTTTAATTTTATAGAATTTCAGTCTATTGGGTTTGCTTATTTGATTTTTGCACTTTATCATTTTAAGAATAACTTGTATTGATTAAAAAATCTTCTGAAGTTGTATTGAAAATCTGTGCATTTATGTTAACGATGTTTCATGAAGATCCTCAATTCCTTTTGTTATATTTTCAAGTTGTTAGTCGTGCGTTTACATATCTGCTTGAGTAGGATATTTTAAAAAGTGCATTTGTTTAAAAAATAGCGGTTTTTAAAAAGTGTGCTTTTAAAAACTAAAGGACTATTTGGTAAAAAACTTCTATAAATGTTATTTAAGTTTTGTGGAAATATGTGTGGATGAAAAAGTGTTATGAAAATATGTGTTGTAGTATTTAAACAACGAAAATTATTGTTTAAACATTAGTACCAAACGAGGCCTCAATTTTTAAAATCATGGTCAAATATATTAAAAAGTGATTCTATTAATTAAACATTTAGACAATGAGAAATATTATGTCCATAATATTTTTACAATACTTTTACAACAAATTCTAAAGGACAAGTTGTTATTTGCTATTACTAGTAGGCAAAAACGTAATTTCAATAGTGAATTCAGATTAAAAAGTTAAAAACTCATAACAACCTACCACTTTGGAATTATTGTGAAAATGTTGTGAAAATATTATGAATGTAAAACTTCTCTTTAGATAATAGGTGCAGTATACTATAATAAACTTAGAGAAATGCTATATCCACAATATTCTCACAACAAATTTTAAGTGGTAGTTTGTTATTGACTATTACAGTGAACAAAAATGGTAATTTAAGTTATGGATTCAAATTAGAACTAATAACAACTTACCATTTATGATTTATTATGAAAATATTTTGGACATAAATTGCAACCTATTAACCTATATATATATTCAAGATGACTTTGGTTATCAAACTATTACTAGCGCTTTCATTATATATATATATATATATATATATATATATATATATATATATATATAACATGTTTGTCCTGCAAAACCACTCAACCAAATAGACCCTTACAAATTATTATTATTATTATTATTATTATAAAAAAACGTGTTTGTCCTATAAAACCACCCCACCAAACATACCTTTACAAATAAACTAAGACTCTATATTTAAGCAAGTCTTGTGTTAATTTTTAGAATTAAAAGTAATGAAAGCAAATATTTAAGTCATACTAGATGATGACGTTGAAAATCGTCACCAATAGGTCACACCGTACTCGCGACTCAAAGCGAACCTGCACAACAAGAACGATCGAAAGAAAACCTTTAGAGAGCACCGGTGTGGTGCCGGCCAAACACTCTCCGAAGGTCAAGTCAGAATTCGTCTCTTCACTCTAGAGCGCTAGAGAGGGTCAATTAATTGTACCTTGATTTGCGAAAGTGTTAGTCCTTTTATAGTGGTAGAGAGTTGGCTTTTCTTCTTGACCTCCAAATCTTTTCCATGTGGGACTCTAACACAAATTCTCCAAAGCGTGGTGAGCAAGGATTTCCCTTTTTTGATCTTAGGGCTTTTCTAGGCGATAGAGATTTCGGATCATGGGCCCTTACTATGTCTGTCAGCGATGGGCCTTCAAAGTGCGTGGGACCATCTTTACACAGGCCCAACAGTTCCAATCCGTCAGGCCCATTAAGGTAGGCCCATCAGGCTCTATATTTTATCATCTTCAGTTGCCCCCTTCACCCCAATGGTCCGTCCGCTTTTAGGTCAAAGGATCAATGGGGTGACGATCCTAACGTAGGGGTATGACGGGTATTTTTATGACGGAATGGGATCCGTGAGACAAAAAGAAGGTTTAAACTGATTGACGGATACATGCAAGATAGGATGACGATTCCAGATGGATCAACCCGTCAGAAGAAGATTCATCAAATTGACGGTTACATGAAGGGTACAATCTGTTGATGCGTACTGACAGGTTGTCAACATTTATTGAGCATGCCACGTGTCAATCTCTGAATGGCCGTTGTATAGGATCGAAGCGTCGCTTCGTCTTCCGTGCATCTCCTATATATATATAAGGCGCCTCACTCTCCCATTTTCACAATTTTCAACCAGAAATCGTCTGTCAGAGCGAAGCTGTCAACCTTGTCAGAACACTCCGTCGAGGACGAGTATCTACCGATTACAACAACCGTCACCCATCCTCCGCTAAGTGTGGTAAGTATTTACTTTAATACCATAATCAAGTTATATTTCCGTCCTTGCATTGTTGTTAGGCTTACTATACCCGTCAATGCTTTCAAACCCGTCAGTCTTAGGTTTCATCATCAATTGTAGGAAATGTCTAGTGCGTCAAGTAACCAGTCGGTGGTTCGTGACGGGACGGAATACGAGAATGTATACCCGTCCGGTCATAAAGACCAAGAGAGTCCTGGCGAAGATAGGAGTCCGTCTGCATCCTCTTCGTCCTCAACAAATGAGGATGTGGAGATAGTTGAGATAGAGGGTCCTACTGATGACGAGAATCAAGCACTGGAGTCCGTTGTAGGTGCTGATGGACTAAGGCAGTTTATCATGTTACCAGAGTAGACAGTGCATAGGTTCACATCCGTCATCAGGGAGAGACATTTCAGTACTTTTAGAACCAACTTCCAGATTCCGGATTACATTCCCATCCGTCTACCCTATGTGACGGAGAAGTGTTACTATGAAGGGGTAGAAGGTGTTGGAGTATACGAGCAGGTGTTGAAGGCAGGACTTCGGTTCCCGCTCTCTACACTTCATAGGGAACTCTTGCACTATCTGGGACTGTCCGTCACCCAGATTTCTCCGAACGCCTGGAGGGTCTTCATAGCAATGGAGATTCTTTATGGTGCAATGTCAAATGGAGAAAGGAGATTGACGGTCCGTGAGTTTCTTCACTGTTACCGTCCTGACGAGATTGATAAATCAAGGGGGATGTATCGTTTTGCTAGTCGAAGTCCCTTGTTGAAGATTATCTTTGAGACCCCAGACTCAAATAGAGACTGGAAGAGTCGCTACTTCTTCCTGGAGGGTGACAGATGGATGAACCGTCCAGGAGAGACGGAGTACATGCCTGTTGATACAACCTGGGGAGTAATAAACCAATCGTGTATGCACCCGTCCCGTTTTTTTTTTTTTTTTTTAATACTTTTTCATACCCGTCCACTTTTATGTGCATATTTTGATCGTCTTTCTCTGTAGGTAGACGGCGCCCGCAAGTTAGCCTTGAGGAATTCAGTTTCCTTGAAAAGATTTGCAGAAAAACTAAGCCGGAAGAAAGGACCTGGGCCAAGTTAGTGAATCCGAAAACAATACACTGGTATTGTGACGGTCCAGAACCTACACGCGAGGCCATTGTATACGACGAAAGAATACACAAACGTGAGTCCGTCAACTTTTACTCTTGAAATTAGCCTTCAATTTGAGAAAACATCTTCATTCGTCCTGTATTGCAGAAATGGACGACGCAAAGAGAAGGGCAATGATAAAATCGCTAGCCGTCGAGCAAAAGAAGACGGGTGAGATTGTGGTTCCCAAGGTGCCGGGGTCGTCGGCTAAGAGGAAGCAGCCGCCAAAGTCTGACCGTCCACACAAGCAGCCGAAGGTTCCATTGGAACCCGTTGTGGGCTTGATGGCTGAGGGTGCTAAGACCGTCACCCCAGCTAAACATGGATCCGGTAAGGGCTTAATGCAGGCCCCACCCGTCAGCGAGGAGAAGCCCCCTCCCCTTCTCCGTGACGACTCGAAGTTTGCTTTGGAGAAGCTTTCGTCGATAATTTTCGCAGAGGATTACGAGGATCTGGGGAATCATTCGACGGAGGCAATGGGGGAGACGGGGTTATTCGCCGTTGCACAGGTAACCTTTTTTATCCGTCATTGTATGTCCGTCCACTCTTCTTAGTTTTCTATTTAACACCCTTTTAATTTTGTTTATTTCAGTCCTTGGTTATGATGAAGGGCTTAATGGACCGCTGCCTCAACCGTGAAGCGGCTCTGGAACGTGTACGGTCAAAAGCTAAGCAGACGGAGGAGGAGCTTAACCAACTGCATAAGTGGAAGTCCACAATGGAGAAGAAGTTCGACCTGTCTGAGAAGACCAGGAAAGAGTTTGAACAGAGGACGGAGGAAGCTGGGAAGGCCTTGAAGGGTAAAGAAGATGAGGTAAAGGATTTGAAGAAGAGACTCCGTCAAGCTAGGGAGGATGCCGTCAATGAGTATCGCGACTCTGAGGCTTTGTTGAAGGAGCTGGGGGGATCGTTCCTTCAAGGCTTTGACGATGCATTCCGTCAGATAAAAAAGGCCTACCCAGATCTGGACGTGTCCATGATAACCGTTAGTGATCAAGATCAGACATCTGCTCTGCCCGTCGCTTCAGAAAATACAGATGACCTTTTTGGTGAAGATGCTGTTCAGGGCGACGGAGAGTCTGTTCCGTCGAAGGATGTCCAAGTTGCTGAGCCGAAGGAAGTAGATTAATTTTCATGTAACTTACATTTAGGATGATCCGTCCCCTTTTGGCTTATTTATTTATTTTGAGAACAATCCGTCCTCTTTTTATTGTATTAAACGTTTGCCTTCTCGGCTTTTTGTTAGCTTATTAAGGCTATGCTTTCTATTGTCGTATGGAACCCGTCCACATTGCAGATTTATTATTTTTAGTGTTTGATTGATCTGTTCAATTGGATGATATATTATCCGACCACGTGGATGGTCCGTCACCATTTAAACATCCCGTTATCTGCCCATTTTTTGGACTTATGATCTTTGTTTGCCATTTTGGGAGATCCGTCCATTTTATGGATAGATTTCCTATCAGCTTTATCAACCCGTCACCTTTGAGGCACGTTTTTACTAACTTTATGATCCATCTATTTTGTGGACTTGGGATTTCGTTCACTTCTTCGGTGATCCGTCTACTGTGTGGACAGGTTCATATCTTGTCAATGATCCGTCCACTTTGTGGACGACTAATCGTGTTCCTCTTTTTGATGGTTCGTTCACTTTGCTGAGGAAATTTTAACATCGTTTAAGTGATCCGTCCACTTTGTGGACTGTTCTTTCACGCTGTTGGTGATCCGTCCACTTTGTGGACTGTTCTCTCACGATGTTGGTGATCCGTCCATTTTGGATTTCAAATTGTCATCCGTGTGGGATGGCTCGTCTGATCGGACTATATTCGTCACCCCTGGGGGGCGATTCGTCCAACCTTCGGACTTATTTCATCCGTCCGTTTTGGACTGCATTCGTCACCTTTGTAGGGCGAGCTGTCCACTTTGTGGACTTACTTTTGTTTGTCCCGTGGGACTTCGAGTG